>CAUYLG010033936.1:0-132781 GCA_963573385.1 Cacajao melanocephalus
TTGGTGATCATGAATACATCTACCCTAAATATTCACATGCAGATGTTTGTGCAGACGTATGTTTTGAAATCAGTTGGGTGAAAGCTGAGCAGCCTGTGTTAGTCCATTCTTGTGTTGCTATAAAGAAAAACCTGGCCAGGCACAGTGGCTCACACCTGTAATGCCAGCACTTTGGGAGGCCGAGGTGGGCGAATCATGAGGTCAAGGGATGGAGACCATCCTGGCCAACATGGTGAAACCCCATCTCTCCTAAAAATACAAAAATTAGCTGGGCATGGTGGTGCATGCTACTCAGGAGGCTGAGGCAGGAGAATTGTTTGAACCTGGGAGACGGAGGTTGCAGTGAGCTGAGATCATGCCACTGCCTTCCAGCCTGGCGACAGAGTGAGACTCTATCGCAAAAAAAAGAAAAAAAATATATATCTGAGGCTGAGTAATATATAAAGAGAAGAGGTTTAATTGGCTGATGGTTCTGTAGGCTCTAGGGTGCTGGTGGCTGCTCCTGGCGAGGGTCTCAGGAAGCTTATAATCATGGTGGAAGGCAAACGGGGATCTGCTGTGTCACATGGTAAGAGCAGGAGCAAGAGAGGAGGGAGGAGATGCCACATTATTTTAAACAGCCAGCTCTCACATGAACTCAGAGTGAGAACTCACTCATTACTGCCAGCATGGCACCAAGCCATTTGTGAGGGATCTGCCCCATGACCCAAACACCTTCCACCAGGCCCCACCTCTAACGTTGGGGATTATATTTCAACATGAAATACAAAGATAAGCACAGTTTTACCATACAATCTAGCAATCACGCTCTGATATAGCTTGGATGTTTATTGCTAGATTGTATGGTAAAACTGTGCTTAGCTTTGTAAGAAACTGCTAATCTGTCTTCCAAAGTAGCTGCATCATTTTGGAATTCCACCAGCAATGTATGAGTTCCTGTTGCTTGGCACCTTCTCACCGGCCATTGGTATTGTCAGTTTTTTGGATTTTAGCCATTCTAATATGTGTGCAGTAGTATCACATTATTGCTTTAATTTGCATTTCCCTAATGACAAATGACAATGAACATCATTTCATATGCTTATTTGCCATTTGTGTCTCTTCAAGGATCGCTTTTAGATAATTTTAAAGATAATTTTTATTTTTAAATAATTTTAAACCTACAGAAAATTTGCAAGTACATACAGTACGAAGAACTCCCTTATTCTTGAAAAGTATGAGAATAAGTTGTTGGCTTAATGTCCTGTCACTCCCTAATACTTCTTTTTTTGAGACCAAATCTCACTCAGTTGCCCAAGTCCAGTGCAATGGCAGATATCGGCTCACTACAACCTCCACCTCCCAGGTTCAAGTGATTTTCCTGCCTCAGCATCCCGAGTAGCTGGGATTACAGGTGTGCCACCACACCTGGCTAAGTTTTTTATTTTTAGTAGAGATGGGGTTTCATCATGTTGTGCAGGCTGGTCTCGAACTCCTGACCTCAAGTGATCCACCTGCCTCGGCTTCCCAAAGTGCTGGGATTACAAGCGTGAGCCACTGTGCCCAGCTCACTTTCTAATACTTGAATGTGTATTTCTTACAAACAAGGAGATTATCCTAAATAACTGCAATACACAATTAAAATTAGAAAATTAACATCAATACATTACTAACATCTCCTTGGACCTTATTCAAATGTAATCAGTTGTTTTAAGAGCAGAAGGATGAAGTCTAAGGTAACACGATGCATTTAACTGATACATCTCTTAGTTTTCAGGCTGAACTATTTTCAGTTTCTCCTTGACCTTGGAACTATTGAAGATTACTGAGCAGTTATTTTGTAGATTATCGGCCAGTTTTTATAGTTATTTTGAAGATTACTGGCCAGTTGTTTTGAAGATTAGTGGCCAGTTTGTCCCTCAGTTTGGTTTGACTGATGTCTCCTCGTGTTTAGATTCAGGTTATGCATTTTAAGCAGGAATATCCAAGAGGTGAGGCTCTACTCTTCTTACCAGATGGCACACATTTCCAATTTCTCCTGTTGCTGATGACGATAACTTGATGAAGACATATCTGTACCTGCCTCTTTACTACAAAATCACTCTTTTTTAGCTTTGTAATTAATAAACATTTTGTGAGCAGGTGGCTTTGAGACGAAATATCTTGTTCCTCATCAAACCGGTACCCACTAGTTTTAGCATACACCGATGATTCTTGGATGAATTAGTTATTGCTGTGGAGGTAGCAAGAGGATGATTTTCTCACCCCATGATTCCTTATACACTTGGTGTTCTATGGCAGGGAAGCATTCTGCTGTTTCTCCCTCTAATTATTTATTTATATGAGTATGGACTCATGGATTTGCATTTTTTATAGTGGTTTATAATTGCCCCAGATTTGGTTGGTGGGAGCTGCTTCTGTGTCCTGGTGACATGCCTCCATCATCTTGTAAGCACTTCCTTACTCTTCTGACAAGAAGACATTTAAAGTTCATCTTTAGTCTCCCTGCTCAGCTCTTTTAGTGGAGATTGATATTTAGAAAACAAGATTTGGTCTGGGTGTGGTGGCTCATGCCTATTGTATTAGTTGGTTCTCATGCTGCTAATAAAGATATATCCAAGACTGGGTAATTTATAAAGGAAAGAGGTTTAACTAACTCACAGTTCTGCGTGGCTGGGGAGGCCTCAGGATACTTAACAGTCATGGCAGAAGGCACCTCTTCACAGCGCGGCAGGAGAGAGAACGAGTGCCCAGCAAAGGAGGAAGTCCCTTATAAAACCATCAGGACGTGAGAACTCACTCACTATTATAGGACCAGGATGGGGGAAACTGCCCCATGATTCAATTATCTCCACCTGGTCCCTCCCATGACACTTGGGGAAAATGGGAGCTACAATTCAAAATGAGATTTGGGTGGGGACACAACCAAACTATAGCACCTATAATCACAGTGCTATGGTAGGCTGAGATGGGATGATCACTTGAGCCCCTGGAGGTCAAGGCTGCAGTGAGCTATGATGGTGCTGACACACTCCAGTCTGGGTGACAAAGAAAAACTCTGTCTCTTAAAAAAAGAAAGAATGAAAGAAAAATAGATCTGGACACTAGATGAGCTCATGGCTTTGGAGGAGTCACTACTCCCAGGGGCTCTCAGTGAACAGAAGTAGGAAATACATGAGAGAGAGAGAGAGGGAGGGAGGGAGGGAGGGAGGGAGAGAGAGAGAGAGAGAGAGAGAGTGTGTGTGTGTGTGTGTGTGTGTATGTAAATATACATAATGCGTATATATATATATGTACATGCATGTTTCTATGTACATTTATTTTTACATCTATGTATATGTATATTGAAAACCATGAATCTACACTGATAACTCCAATTTTCATCTAATTCTAAAAGACTTTGTGTTAATTTGCTAGGGCTGCCATAAAAAAATACCACAGACTGCATTTCTTAAACAGACATTTCTCACAGTTCTAGGGGCCGGAAGTCCAAAATCAAGGTGCCAGCAGGGTTAGTTTCTCCTGAAGCCTCTCTCCTTGGCTGGCATACAGCCACTCCGTTGCTACCTCTTCACGTGGTTGTCCCTGTGTACACGCATGCCTCTGGGGTCTCTCTCTCCTCCTCTTCCTATAAGCACATTAGTCAAATTGGATTAGGGCCTGCCTAATGACTTCATTTCAACCTAATCACCTCTTTAAATGCCCTGTCTCCAAATACCCTCAGATTCTGAGATACTGGGGGTCAAGACCCCAACATGAATTCGGAGAGGATAGAATTCAGCCCATAATGCCTTCATTTCAGTGTTTTCCTCCCTTTCTATATTGGAAACTCCCCTTTCTATCATAACTGTGAGAAACCTGGCTCTCATTACACCTGTATATTTATGTATTAGATTGACGTCCTCTGTATGCAACCAATTGCTGCCCCTGTTCCCACACAGATACCCTCCTCATCCATGTCGTCCAAAAGACTGCCAGGATGGCAGAAGAGTAGAAAGGTGGCTAACATGGTGGCTCACACCTGTAATCCCAGCACTTTAGGAGGCTGATGCCAGTGATCACCTGAGGTCAGGAGTTCAAGACCAGCCTGGCCAACATAGTGAAACCCTGTCTCTACTAAAAATACAAAAATTAACCGGGTGTGGTGGCACATGCTTGTAATCCCAGCTACTGGGGAGGCTGAGGCAGGAGAATCACTGGAACCTGGAAGGCAGAGGTTGCAGTGGGCCAAGATTGCTCCACTGCACTCCAGCCTGGGTGGCAGAGTGAGACTCCATCTCAAAAAAAGAAAGAGTAGAAAGGAGAGCTTTACTGGTGATAACAGTTTGCAAACCAGGAAGAGACAGTCTCTGGCATAAGCAGAAGGTGCCCTCTCTTTAATGAGGGAAGGGGCAGTTGGGTTTTATGCCTCGCAGAGTCTGTATCACACAACAGAGTCCTATGTATTCAGCAAGCTGGGGAAAAAAGCGATATATATTTTTGAGGGGAGCTGAGTTCATGTGCAATTGATGAATTTCTCTCATTTTTTTTTTTTTTTTTTTTGCTTTGTCACCCTGGCTGGATTGCAGTGGGATGATCATGGCATACTTCAGCCTCGGCCTCCTGGACTCAAGTGTTCCTCCCACTTCAGCCTCCCGAGTAGCTGGGACTACATGTACCTGCCACCATACCCAGCTAATGTTTTGTTTTGTTTGATTGGTTGGTTGGTTGAGATGGAGTTTCACTATGTTGCCCAGGCTGGTCTTGAACTCCTGGGCTCAAGCAGTTCACCCACCTCAGCCTCCCAAAGTGCTGGGATTACAGGTGTGAGCCATTGTCCCTGGTTATGAGTGGATTTCTCTATGGGTCTATCAGCACGTATTGAACAAAGAAACATGTTCTAATAACTTCTTCTCAATGTTTGCTTTAAAATTTCTTTCTGTGTCAAACTCATTCGCTGAAAGAAAATAGTTTATGATGGATTTGAAAGAAAACATGATTCCATTTGCCTTTTACTGTTGGATGTTTCAATGGGACGATGAGGGTCCACTGGGGAAAGAAAAATGTTCTCCCAACATATTTTAAATGTTTACTTAGAAAAGTATGTATGAGCTGGGCATGATGGCTCACGCCTGTAATCCCAGCACTTTGGGAGGCCGAGGTGGGTGGATCACCTGAGGTCAGGAGTTCAAGACCAGCCTGGCCAACATGGCGAAACCCTATGTCTACTAAAAAAATGCAAACCTAGCCAGGCATGGTGGTGTGCGCCTGTAATCCCAGCTACTTGGGAGGCTGAAGCAGGAGAATCACTTGAACCCGGGAGGCAGAGGTTGCAGTGAGCCAAGATCGTGCCATTACATTCCAGCCTGGGCAACAAGAGCAAGACTCCATCTCAAAAAAAAAAAAAAAAAAGTATGTATGTATATGTAGTATATGATATGTGTATGTAATATACATCCATATTCACTCTGGGATGGGGTTTTAGTATTAAAATGAGATGGAATTTGGCTATTTACATCAAAAAGTGAACTATAAGATGCAGAGACAGTTTGTACACAGCCTCTATCTGCTGAGACTGGCCTAAGGTGAAGTTGCTTATCAGAAGAGAATGTTTGTAAGGCTGGCCTTCTGTCCAGTCAGAGTTGTAGTGATCTGAGCTGTCAATCAGCTGATAATTTGCCCGATAACACCTATCGTTAAGGAGTGTAGCAAGAGTGTGGTTTTTCTTGTAACTGTAGGAATTTAGAAATTTGCCTTGTCAGCCAGGCCCCGAACCCTTGACCCATAGGTAACTTTTGTTTCCTTAACCTTAGAGTCTGTCTTAGTTGATAAAGGGACATCTATTTTGGTCTCTTGGGTGACATCCCCTTTGCAATCAAACAACCCACACAGCACCGCCTCCCACCCCCACTCCATTCTGTGCAGTCACCGCCTCATCCAACTGAGACGACTTTTTCATACCGGACTCCCCCCTCTTCCTGCTTTTGTTGCAATGCCCTGGGATGGTCTGGGCTGCAGCTACCCAGCCCCCTCCCTGCCACCTCCCAATGTGTCCTCCTTACTGGGCTCCAGAATCTTATGCCATATTTCACCAATTCCTTTCACTGTGCTAGGCAGGCCAAGGTGGTGGATTGCTTGAGCCCAGGCATTTGAGACCAGCTTGGGCAGCATAGCTACAAATAAAAAATAAAAATAAAATTTAAAGAAATGTTCTTTACAATAAGGAGGCTGAGGCAGGAGGACCACTTAAGCCCAGAAGGTTGAGGCTGCAGTGAACTATGATTGCACCACTGCACTCCAGCCTGGGTGACATAGTGGGACCCTGTCTCAAAAAACAAAACAAAAAACGATTTCTCATTCCAGGTTTCTCCCAATGGAAGTTTCAAAAAGGGCAAAGATCAGACCCAGGGCACTGTTAGGAAAGCAGTTTAGGGTAAGGATGAAACCAAGTGTCCCACTGTTAAATTCTTCTTTAAGACATTAGAAAATTTTACGGTGGTGCCTTGTAGATCCTTTCAACCAGACAAAAAGCCTTTTAAGAAAATTAACAGCGCCGGGTGCAGTGGCTCACATCTGTAATCCCAGCACTTTGGGAGGCCGAGGCAGGTGGATCACCTGAGGTCAGAAGTTCGAGACCAGCTTGACCAACATGGTGAAACCCCGTCTTTAATAAAAATACAAAACTTAGCTGAGTGTGTTGGTGGGCACCTGTAATCCCAGCTCCTTGGGAGGCTGAGACAGGAGAATCGCTTGAACCCAGGAGGCTGAGGTTGCAGTGAGCCAAGATTGTGCAACTGCACTCCAACCTAGGTGACAGAGTGAGACTCCATCTAAAAAAAAAATAATAATAATAAACCGGCATAGTTTGTAGATCCTCTGTGTTAACCAATCGGACTTTTAAGAACCTTTTTTTTTTTTTTTTGAGATGAAGTTTTGCTCTGTCACCCAGGCTGGAGTGCAGTGGTGGGATCTCAGCTCACTGCAATCTCCGCCTCCTGGGTTTAAGCGATTCTTCTGCCTCAGCCTCCCGAGTAGCTAGGATTACAAGCATCTGCCACTATGCCTGGCTAATTTTTTGTTATTTTTAATACAGACAGGGTTTCACCACAATGGCCAGATTGGTCTTGAACTCCTGACCTCAGGTGATCCACCTACTTCAGCCTCCCACAGTGCTGGGATTACAAGCATCAGCCACCATGCCCAGCCGACTTCTAAGAATCTTAATGGCATTGTCCCATAGCAACTTCATGGGGAATCCAAAAGAGAGAAAGGCTTACTTTGGTGTTTTTTTTGTTTTTTTTTGAGACAGTCTTCCTCTGTTGCCCAGGCTGTAGTGCAGTGGCATGATCTTGGCTCACTGCAAACTCTGCCTGCTAGGTTCAAGTGATTCTCCTGCTTCAGCCTCCTAAGTAGCTGGGATTACAGGTGCACGCCACCACACCCCACTAATTGTTGTATTTTCAGTATTGACAGGGTTTCACCGTGTTGCTCAACTTCAGGTGATCTGCCCACCTGTGCTGGGATTAAAGCGTGAGCCACTGTGCCAGGACAAGAAAGCCTTATTTTGAGGAGGTTTATTGGCTCACATCTGCAATGGCTTACATCTGTAGTCCCAGCACTTTGGGAGGCCAAGGTGGGAAAGTTGCTTGAGGCCAGGTGTTCAAAACCAGCCTGGACAACCTAGTGAGACCCCTGTCTCTGCAAAATGAAAACGAAGTTAGTTGGGTGTGGTGGTACATGTGTGTAGTCCCAGCTATTCAGGAGGCTGGGGTGGGAGGATCACTGGAGTAGGAGTTGCAGGCTGAAATGACCTATGATGGCGCCACTGCACTCCAACCTGGGCAACAGAGCAAGACCCTGTCTCTAAAAACCAAACACCAACAACAGTAAAAAGAAATCTTGGACTCTGGCACTGGATGATTTCATGGAATGAGATTTTGTGCATATTGCACAAGCATCGTTGTGAACAAACGGGCAAATGTGGCAACTCCAAAGATGGCCACAAGAGTTCCTGTCCCCCAATCTACAAAATGACCCTGCCACATCATCAGTAAGAGGTGGAGTCTAATTCTGCCCTTTTTGAATCTATGGCTGCTTTGACCAATAGGAAGCAATGCTATGTAACTTGCAAGATTGGATTATAAAGTTAATGCAACTTCTGCCTCGTTTGCCAGAAGTTCAGCTACCTTGAGGCTACCATGCTGGGGGGAAGTCTGAGCTTCATGGTGAGATCACATGCAGGCACGATGCTGGCAACTCCCAGACATATGTGTGGAATGTGCCTCAGGACGACTCTTGCCCAGAGGCATCAAGTCTTCCCAGCTGAGACCCCAGACATCCTAGGGCAGCAGCAGGCCAACCTGTCCGAATTCCTAACTCATGGAATCCATGACCATGAGAAAAATGGCTATTTTCTCAAGTTACTAAGTTTTGAGGAATTTGTTACATAACAGTTGTAACCAGAACAGATGGATTGATATACGGATAGAGAGAAAGAAAGAAAGATAAACAGATATGTGATAAGGCAAATAGAGTAAACATGTAAATGCAGAAGCTAGGTGGAACATATGTAGGTGTTCACTGTACGATTCTTTCAACTTTTCTGCACGTTGAAAAATATTTAACAATAAAAATTGGTAGGAAAGAAGGAGGGAAACCAAAACTAGCTAGCATTTATTGTGTATTACCACAGGCACTTTTACACTCACTATTGCATTTTGTCTTCTCAATAACCCCACAGGTTGATGCCATTTTCTTCATTTTACAGACGAAGAAACTGAAGCACAGAGAGGTTAAGTCACTAACATAACGTAACAATGGTAGTAAAGGGTCGAGGCAAGATTCCAATTTGGGTATGTGTGATTCTGTAACCTACGCTGTTAACTCTTTCGAGTCTAATCTAAAGCACCCAGCATCCCCGTCCACCTCCATCTATTTCTTTGATAGAAAGTTAAAACAATAGGCTGGGAGCAGTGGCTGACACCTATAATCCCAACACTTTGGGAGGCTGAGGCAGGAGGATGGCTTGATCCCAGGAGTTGGAGACCAGCCTGGGCAAAATAGTGAGAACTCCCTTCTTGGCCTCTAAAGTACCGCGACTACAGATGTGTGCTACTGTGCCTGGTGCACCTCTAGTCCCAGGTACTTGGGAGGCTGAGAAGGGAGGATTGAGTCCAGGAGTTGGAGGCTACAATGAGCAATGATCGTGCCACCTCACTCCAGCCTGGGTGACAGAGTAAGATCCTGTCTCAAAAAAAAGTGAAAACAATAAATGGCTTCTAACGAGTCCTTAGTTTTTACACTTCTCCAGTATTAGATTGTCTTTTTACAGGAGGAAAAATAAAGTTCCTATTTAAGGTGCCTTCCTTCTGGGATGGGGCTGTCTCCTTCCCAGCAATCTTGGTAGCTGGTGGTAAAGAAAATCTCCCAGGTGCTAGGAAAATCTTTCCCCAGTGTGGGGCTCCAAAAGTGGCAAAAAGTCATGTTTATAGTTTCCTTTTGTTCTCACTGCAGCCCGGAGGTGGGGCAGAGTATTTTCAGGAATGAGAACACTGTGAGGCTCAGAGACTAAATAAATGGACCAAGGTCACACAGGATTAACGGGCAGGACGGTCTCGCACTCACGTCTGCTGATGCCAGTCCAGTGCGCTCTGCTCGCGGTTCTCTTAACTGGTCTCCAGGCTGCTTTCCATCTAAACCACGCCTCGAGATTAAGCTGCACTTGTTCTCCGGTGCCCGCGGTTTTTGCGGGTGTCTTCTGGCCTTGGTACTTCCAGATCAGCATTCCTCTGATGACTCAATCCTGCAGAGATTCCGAGCCCTTCGTTGGCTTAGGCTTTCAGTTTTCGCCGGGGGGCCTAAAAGGTGCCTGAGTGTCTCATCCAGGTTTCACATGGGGAGGCCGTGAGGGGAGACCTGGGGTGCCCATATTCCCAGCAGCAATGGGCTTCTAGTCTGCGTCTTGGAGGCCCGGAGATGACGTGGCGCCTGTCCCGGCGGTCCGCAGGGCTGCAGCCCAGAAAAGGCTGGGGCAATCTCCTTCCTGCTCTGGCCCCCACTGGGCCTCAGCTGGAGCCCCCGCGCGCGCCGGCTGTCCCGAGGGCCCAGACGCTTGCCCTGGGCCCTGGGCGGGTTCTTGCAGCTCCCAGCCCCGCGCATACGCAGCAGCCCGGATCTGGGCTCGCCAGGCTGGACCCCTCCTTAGAGATTTGGGGCCCGCCGCCACCCAGTGCCGCCCCATCTGGAGCCTGAAACGGCGGCCCTGAGAGGTGGTGGCACTGGGCTGAGGCCGTGCGGCGTGGGGGTGGCAGAGCAGTGACCCAACCGTCTCTATCCCGGGGCCCACACCCGCGATGGGAGCTGGAGCGCGCAGTCTGGCTTCCCCGAGGGCTTTTCCCACAGAGCCGTGGCCCAAGGTTCTTGCCTCCGCCTGGGGTCTTCTGAGCACCCCAGCTCTAGAAAGCTCTGTTGGGCGACCCGGGGTAGGGGAGGCGGCTGTACCGCGGCTGCTGACGGCCAGAGCCTGAGGGTCCAGTTTCTTGGCAACAGGTCCCCGACTCAGATCGCATCCCACTTTCCTATTCTCTCTCCTCTCTCCCCTCCCCCACCGAGGCTCTGTGGAGTTACAGCCCGGGGACCGCGGGGTGAGCGCAGGTGTGGCCTAGGGGGCGTGTCCTGTGGGCGGGGCAGGAGTGGGTGGGGTGACCAGGGGCTGCCCCAGCTGCAGGCCTGAGATTACCGGACCCGACGGGGCTGCGCAGGGGTGGGGTAGGAGGAAGGCGGGGTGGGGGGCGGGCAGGGCCCCAGGCAGGGGCGACAAGTCTGTTTCCGCCCGGCCTCCGCCTGCTCGCGGCTGAAACGAGTCTTTCCGGTGGGGCAGCCCAGCCCGGCCCGCCCAGCCCGGCCTCCCGGAACCGGCCCGGAGACGCGCAATACCCCGCCCTGGCCGAAGGCCAGCTCCGGGGCCAGGCCGACGGGTGGAGTCGCTGTAGAGGCGGGAGAGCCGGAGTCGGGGGTTCCAGTCCGGGCTGCCAGCGTCCTGCCGCTTTTCACCCCCGACCCCCTCTCCGATCCAGTGGGGACACCCTGGCAGGCGGTTTTGGAAAAGCTTCTAGGGTGATTCTGAGAATCACGGTCCAGCCTTACTTCATTACACTTGGAGAAACTGAGGCACCGTCCCAAGGCCACACCGCGAGTTATCAAACCGCAAAGCCTGAGAGGAGGGGCCTCGCAGAGGTCGGGATTTTCGCAGGCCTGAATCCTGGGGGGCCTAGGATAGACCAGAGGGGCCGGCGTTTCAGGAAGGCCTGGGCGCCTGCCGCCCCAACAGCTCTGCGGGGTGGGTCCAGTCGGGATACTGCGAGGGTCCGCAGCCTCGCGAAAATCATCTGGGAAGACGCCTTTCTTTCCTCAATCCGGGAGTGGAGATTCCGTTTAACCTCTGTAGTCAGCGGGATAGGAAGCTCTGTCGGTCCCAGCCTGGCGCCAGCAGAGACCCGAGGGAGTGTTCGCAGGAGCCAGGTATTGGAAGTGAGGCATCCTTCTTTTCCTCCGCAGTGAGGTCTCTGACCGCCCGAGTCTGGTTTTTCAAAATCACATCTTGTGAAGACCCCAAGGGGAGGTACCCGGGAGGATTCTTTATATATGCTCAACCTTGACTCAGACTTGCAATCGGCATTTGATCAAGAAACTTGGTCAGTTCTCCAAACGCAAAATCAATCGCTGATTTTACTTTTTTACTCGGCATTTCCTTGGGATATTCTCGATCCTGGGAAGGAAAGATGATGAACTGTTGTCTTCAATTCTGTCCTGCTGAGCATTCTTCTTGGATTCAGGATTTCCTGGAGCCAGACCTTAGTAACTTCAGGTTTATGGCTTTCTGAAAATATAATTTTGATGAATTTTAATCTTATTCCTCAAGTTAGAAAATCCCTTAATTACAGGAGAAAACATTTTCAAAGAGAAAGGCCAGACCTGTAGAGCAGGCCCTGGAGCCGTGCTTCTTTGAGAAAATCTCTGGGCAGGCAGGGCCTCTGCTTCAGCCAACTGGCTGGGAGAGAACCAGGCAAGAATGTGTTTCCCACAGCTGTCAGGCCTACTTCTGCCAGTCAGTTCTTGGCTAGAAAATAAAGAAGAAATGGCGGCTCACGCCTGTAACCCCAGCACTCTGGGAGGCTGAGACAGGTGGATCACCTGAGGTCAGAAGTTTGAGAACAGCCTGGCCAACATGTTGAAACCCTGTCTCTACTAAAAATACATAAATTTGCTGGGCATGGTGGTGCATGCCTGTAATCCCAGGTACTCAGGAGGCTGAGGCAGGAGAATCGCTTGAACCCTGGAGGTGGAGGCTGCAATGGGCCAAGATCGAATCATTGCATCATTGCCTGGGTAACAACAGCAAAACCCTGTCTCAAAAAAAATTAAAAAAAAGAAGAAGGTTCCCTTAAAGTTGCTCAACCTCCTGCAGAGGACTGTAGGAGAGAAAGCATTGTCTTGGTTACAGTTGTGTTAAAATTGGGCTTTGGTGGCCACATGGTATCTGAGGGGGTTATTTCTCCTAAAGTATTTCCAGCTATAAAGTGAGGAAGAATCAATAGACAGAATATCACCATTTTGCATCCCTGATGAATGGATGTAGGCACGATTAGTGGTGGCTGCTGACGTCAGAAAAAAACCACTCCATTTCCCAACATTATGTGCCTTGAAATTAAGAAAAACTCAGTGCCAACTATAAAGTGGTCTAGACATCTCTTGGAGCCCCACTGAACCCCTCTGATTGATCAGATTCAGGTTTGATAAATGGAGCTCTGAGGGCGGGGGGTCCTAAGAGGTGTCTAGACCACTGAGATCACCTACAGTGGTCCCTCTTACCCACCATCTTGCTTGTTTTGATTTTAGTTACCCAAGTCAACCGCAGTCTAAAAATAGTAAATGAAAAATTCCAGAAAAAAAGTTTTGTTAAGTTTTAAATTTCATGCCATACTAAGTAGCACAGTGAAATCTCATGCTGGCCCACATGGTCCCACTGATATAGGAGTTAAGAAGAAATTATTTAGGCAGATAGGGAGGGTAAGGGAGTCCTTGGTAACATTTTTCTTTTAATGAAAAGCAGCCCCTAAATCATTTTCTTTTCTAACAGAGAGCAGCCTGTAAAATCGAGCTGCAGACATAGACAAGCAAGCTAGAAGCTTGCATGGGTGAATGCCAGCAGCTGTGACAACAGGAAAAGACTACCTGAACTAGGCATGTTCAAAATGGCGGCTCCATCTTCCCTTCTCTTTGCCAGATGTATGTACAGTAAGGAGCAGGCAACATGGCCCCGGCCAAGCAAAGACCCCATTTACAGTATAAGATTAGGGTGGGGTGGGCGAGGTGAGGTAGCTCACACCTGTAATCCCAGCACTTTGGGAGCCAAGGCGGGCGGGACACCTGAGGTTAGGAGTTGGAGACCAGCTTAGCCAACATGGTGAAATCCTGTATCTACCAAAGATAAGAATTAGCCAGGCGTAGTGGCAGTCGTCTGTAATTCCAGCTACTCGGGAGGCTGAAAGCACTGCACTCCAGCCTGGGTAACAGAGGAAGACTGTGTCTCAAAAAAAATTAGAGTGGGGTAGCCAGCTTTCCTGCAAGTTATGTAAACATCACACCTAGCCCAACCAATCTTTGAGCCCTATGTAAATCAGACACCGCCTCCTCAAGCCTGTCTATAACATCCATTGCTTTCCTCAAGGCCTGGAATTTCTACCTGGGCACCCTGGTCTCTTGCAGGAGAGAGAGCTATTGAGAGCTATTCTCTTTTCTCTTTCTTTTGCCTATTAAACCTCTGCTCTTTTTTTTTTTTTTTTTAGTAGAGACAGGGTTTCACCATATCGGCCAGCCTGGTCTTGAACTCCTCCTGACCTCAGATGACCCGCCTGCCTCAGCCTCCCAAAGTGCTGGGATTACAGGTGTGAGCCACTGTGTCCAGACAAAATCTCTGCTCTTAACGTTACTCCATGTATGTCTGGGTCCTTGATTTCCTTGGCATGAGACAGTGAACCTCAGGTATTTACTCCAGACAACGAAGCCACTTCACCACCCTGATACGATCATCCCCTTGTGTATTGGCACTGTCCATGTCACCTGCTCATTAGTTACTCAATACCCGTCTGAGTTATTACATCCACATTCATGTAACTCTTATGACAGTACATTGTTGTAATTGTTCTATTTTATTATTAGTTATTGTTAATCTCCTACTATGCCTAGTTTATAAATTAAACTTTATCATAGATATATACATATAGGAAAAAACATACTCTACGGTATGTAGGGTTTGCTATTGACCATGATTTCAGGCAGCCACTGGGGTCTTGGAATGTATCTCAGAGGATAAGGAGAGACTCCTGTTCTAATTTACATGAAATACAAAGTACAGGGGAACATGTTAAACAGCACTGTGGGGAAATAATCAAAACAATCTAGCTCTTGTAAAACCGCAGGATAAACGACTCAGTTCTTCAATAATGAATTGCAAGGAAAATAATCACATTTAGATTCTGAATCAAACAAATGATAAAAAGAAAAAAAAAAAAACCTAACAGTTTTAGGACACTTGTAAATTTCAATACTGATGGGATATTTGATATTTTAAGTCTTCTTAAAGTTTTCAGAAATGGTAGCATTCTGATTGTATTTTTAGTCATCTTTTGAAAATACAGGCTAAAATATTTAGAGGGAATGATGGAATATCTGGGATGTATTTGTAAGTAGTTTTATATGGGGCAAGGAAAGTAAGTGAAGGTATAGAAGGGAAATGATGGGACATTAGTAATGGGAACATGGTGGTTCATTATGTTATTATCTCTATTTATTTTTTCTTTTCTTTTTTTTTTTGAGTCGGAGTTTTGCTCTGTTGCCCAGGCTGGAGTGCAATGGCATAATCTCGGCTCACTGTAATCTCCGCCTCTTGGGTTCAAGGGATTCTCTTGACTCAGCCTCCCAAGTAGCTGGGATTACAGGCATGTGCCACCACACCTGGCTAAAATTTTGTATATTTAGTAGGGATGGGGTTTCATCATGTTGGTCAGGCTGGTCTGGAACTCCTGACCTCAGATGATCTGCCTGCCTCTACCTCCGAAAGTGCTGGGATTACAGGCATGAGCCACCACACCCGGCCTTATTCTCTCTATTTCCTATCATGTTTAAGTTATTTTTTCAGGGTATTCTGAAACTTGTGAAGTAGTGTTGGAGTCTGGTGAATTGCCTGGACTGGGGCTCAGGACAACGGAGACTCAGTGCATTTTGCAGATGCCCCTTCTCTCATGTCCCTTCAGCAAATGCTATTGAGGACCTTTTGTTTTCTTGAGCTCCTGAAATGATGGAGTTCACACTTGTGATTAGAAAATAATGAAGGAGGCCAGGTGCAGTGGCTCATACTTGTAATCCCAGCACTTTGGGAGGCCAAGGTGAGTGAATCATCTGAGGTCACAAGTTCCAGACCAGCCTGGCCAATGTGGAGAAACCCTATCTCTACTGAAAATACAAAAAAATTAGCCGGGTGTGGTGGTGTGTGCCTGTAATCCCAGCTACTCGGTAGGCTGAGGCAGGAGAATCACTGGAACCTTGGAGGCAGAAGTTGCGGTGAGCTGAGATTGTGCTATTGCACTCCAGCCTGGGCAAGGAGTGAAACTCTGTCTAGAAAGAAAGAAAGGAAGGAGGGAAGGAGGGAAGGCCGGAAGGAGGGAAGGAGGGGAAGGGAGGGGAGGGGAGGGAAGAAAATAATGAAGGAGGCTGGGTGCAGTGGCTCACTCTTGTAATCCCAGCACTTTGGGAGGCTGAGGTGGGCGGATCATCTGAGGTCAGGAGTTCAAGACCAGCCTGGCCAACATGGTGAAAACCCATCTCTACTAAAAATACAGAAGTTAGCAGGGCATGGTGTCATGCATCTGTAATCCCAGCTACTGGGGAGGCTGAGGCAGGAGAATCGCTTGAACCAGGGAGGCACAGGTTGCAGTGAGCCGATATTATGCCACTGCACTCCAGCCTGGGCAAAAAAAAAAGAAAAGAAAAGAATGAGAGAGTCACCACATGGAAGCAGGGAAGTCTTTGCAGAAGAATCAATGTTTAATGTGAGGACTGGCAGGTGAAAAGGAGTTTTCAGCATGGTGTCTGTTCATCTGTAATGTAAGGTCGTTAGACTATATCTACAAGGAGGATCTGTTTAGTACTAACGGATTCTGTGATTATAGCCTGGCTGAAACCATTTCTTTTCTTCTGTGTGTCTCTCCAAGGAGTTGAGAGAACCAACCCCCACCTCATGGACTTCCTGTCATCATCCCTTGTTTTATTAGCTGAAGCAATCTGACTTGAGTGGCTGGTCTTGATTCTTCCATTTGTGTTCGGAAGCCCAAGCATAATCATACTAGCCAGTCCATGGCCTTTTTAGAGGATGGGCTCTCGGTCTCACAGATTCATTTCTGCTCATTCAGTTCCTAAGGCATCTCACTAAGCAGCCTTAGCTATACTTTTGCTGGTGGCTGTGCACAGCCTTGGTAATAAAACCTACTTGTGCTTCAAAATGTGAGTGCCTGCAGTAGATGCCCTCAGCCTTTCCAGCTGTTCTTGTCCAGCATGCAGCCTGGCCTTCAGGTTAACTAGTTCATCCTGATACTCTGCCAGTATGGGTCTAACTTTGTGCTTTGAAAGCCCTTTTCCCCATGTGGCATGAACTGCCTGCTAAGGTCAAGCTTGCAATAGTCGTGGTTATTTGACAAGTGGCTGGCTGTATCACCTCTCCACTCTGTTGTGCGAAATTATTTGTGTGTGTTCTGTTTCTTCTTTTCATCTTCTCAGTTTTCTTTTTCTTTTTTGAGACAGAGTCCAACTCTGTCACCCAGGTTAAAGTGCAGTGGCACGATCTCTGCTCACTGCAACCTCCGTCTGCTGGGTCAAGTAATTCTTTCTTCTGCCTCAGTTTTCCGAGTGGCTGAGATTAGAGGCATGAACCACTATGTCTGGCTAATTTTTTTGTATTTTTAGTAGAGACAGAGGGTTTCGCCGTGTTGGCGAGGCTGGTCTCAAACTCCTGACCTCAGATGATTCGCTCACCTCAGCCTCCCAAAGTGGTGGGATTACAGGTGTGAACCACCATGCCCAGCCCATCTTCTCAGTTTTTATGGACGTTTGTACTTTAAAAGGATAATTTATGAAACTTTTGGATAAGTAAGATGAGAATCTTTAGATATGATTGCTATATATTTTTATTGAATGGGTTTACTTGAGGCATAATAGAGAGGCAAACACAGTATCTTCTTGGGGACCTACAAGCACGTTACAAGATGACTCAGAGCCTGACAGAAGGCTGGGAAGCATCCCTAATTCTTGCGGCTATAAACCAAAGGTACACTTCACTATGAGAAAAAGTACTGGAAAGTTAACTGGGATATATTATACATTTCCAGTGACTGCTCAAATGCTTCTTATACTAATTGAATTAGGATAATTTATCTTAACAGAGAACTGTAATTTTCTACTCTTTCCAACCAGTTTAACCAACTTATACTTTTTAAACCCACCAAGATGGAATTTATGACTTCAAAGCCAATACCCTAAACCTTAATTTTTATGCTAACCATTGTTATAGGTGAGGAATTATGCTAAAGAAACAGTTGAGATCTCTTCTTCTGGCTCTGGAATGCCAATCTGGATCAAACAAAACTTCCTACCTTAAACAACCAGAACAGTTAGATAATTTTAAAAATCTGTTAAAAATATCAGAGACTGGGCTGGGCGTGGTGGCTTATCCCTGTAATCCCAGCACTTTGCAAGGCTGAAGAGGGTGAATCATGAGGTCAGGAGTTCGAGACCAGCATGGCCAACCTGATGAAACCTCATCTCTACTAAAAATACAAAAAGTAGCCGGGAGTGGTAGTGGGCACCTGTAGTCCCAGCTACTCGGGAAGCTGAGGCAGGAAAATCACTTGAACCCAGGAGGCGGAGGTTGCAGTGAGCCCGGACCATACCACTGCACTCCAGCCTGGGCAACAAAGTGAGACTCTGTCTCAAAATGTGTGCATGGCATTGCAGTGGGGTACCAGGAGTGGATGCAGAGGCAAGGACAGTTCATTGGACCTGGTTCAGGAATCTGCCAGGGAGTGACAATCTGTGACAACAGAATCTGTTGTCTGGGAGATCAGGGTGCCCCCCGCCAAGGCTTCTCTTCCTCTTCTGCAGGCAGCCTTTCCCTTGAACACCTCTCTGTCCCATCTCAGCTGCCGAAGCTTCCTTTGTGAGAACTCAGTGTGGTATCCTTTTTCCAGACACCTTTCCCTGGAATCTCGCTGTACCTGGACCATGTCACCTGTGGGTATTTGGATAGGATCCACCTTTGGTTTCATAGCCCATTTGGCTTGAATCATGAATCAGATAACATTCATGAACAAGACTGTCTTTGCTTAGCACTGAAGAATGACCTTGCACTACTGCCTCTCCCTTCTCAGGGTATGAGTCTTTGAGAGCTTGTGGATAGCCTCATTTTCTTCCTGATTAAAAAAACTTCCTACAGAGACTGTGGCAGGGGGAGGGAGGTGGGTGGCCGAGGTGACAGGATCATTTGAGCCCAGGAGTTAGACATCAGCCTGGGCAACACAGCGAGACACATATCTATTTTAAAAAAGAGGCTGGGCACAGTGGTTCACACCTGTAACACCAGCACTTTGGGAGGCCAAGGTGGATGGATTGCCTGAGGTCAGCCTGGCCAACATGGTGAAACTCCACCTCTACTAAAAATATAATAATTAGCTAGGTGTAGTGGCGAGTGCCTATAATCCGAGATACTTGGGAGGCTGAGGCACTAGAATCACTTGAACCCAGGAGGCAGAGGTTGCAGTGAGCCAGGATCACACCACTGCACTCCAGCCTGGGTGACAAAGCAAGACTCCATAAAAATAAAAAAAATAAAAATAATAAAAGAAAAAAGACAACTTCTTGCAGAATACCAGCAAGCCCCTGAGAGCAAAACCATCATCACACTTTAGAGTATCATTTTCATGTAATTATAAAGTGGTAGTAGCCTACAACCAAATGACTGAAACTCTGTTTTCTTTTGCATAACTGCTTAACAGTTGAAAACAAGAAGGGACTCTAGTAAACAGTTTACATATGTCTTAACTCTGGGAATTTTTATAACATGAAGAGTTAGGTGGCATTACTATCTCAGTCTGCAGATTCATTTACTAAGCTACTGTTAGTATGTTACCATTCTTTTCCAGGCCCTTATTTAAAGCACTTGACATAGTAACATTTTGCTCTTCATGGCAACATTACAAGCTAGGATTCATTTAAAGCACTTGACATAGTAACATCTTGTTCTTCACAGCAACATTATAAGGTGGATTCATTCCCTCATTTTTTAGATGAAGAAATTGAAGCTTTAAAGAGAACAGTTCAACTGCCTGAGATCTTAGGTAGTAGCAGGAACTCGTCTACATGGCTTGTTTCTTCCCCGACTTTTGGCCCATATTATTTCCAAAATACTATTTTATCTTAAAAAAAAAAAAAAAAAAAAAAAAAAAAAGTGAGTGGAGAAGATTTTTCTTCCTAGTTATTGGTCTTTGTGAAATACTTATAAAATTAAGAGCTAACAGGCACAAACCTTGACAAATGCAGGATGCACAGGACCAAGGGCCACTGTGGCCACACCCTGCGGGCTAAGAAACCAGCAGAGCTGAGGGTGCTGGTTCTTGCTCAGCCTCGGTGCCTAGAGCTGCCCTCCCCAACACCATGTTGAGGCTCTGCAGTGATGTCTGTGAGGGCTGTGCCTAGGTAGCTGGCCAGAGAACCTTCCCCTTTGCCAAAGTAACCCCACATCTCACAGGATGCATCTGCTTGCAATTGCACCTTCTGAGACCCGGTGCCTCCTTCTTAAAGGACAATGCAGTTTCAGTGACATCTGATGTGTTCCGGCAGCTTAAGGCCCCAAGGAGTGCCTCCTGGTCAGGCCTCTCCGGGGACAGAGCAGAAATCACTCTGCAGCCTCTGACCTGGCTCACCCCTCTCTCCCTTAACTGCCCAGAAAGGACCCCCAATCCCAGGCCCTCTGACTGAGGGGAGCCACATCTTGCCAGCCACTGCACCCAGCTTCTCGGCCACCCCCAAGCTGGGCGAGGGGCCAGGCTCCCCGGCAGCAGCAAGCCTGTTGAGGCGACGGCCAGGGGATGGCGGCCACGGCTGATTGAAGTCCCTGTTTCCCTAGTACAAAGGCAGCATAATTAATCAGGCAGTAATGAATTCAGGTGGCACCAGCTTGTCACCTCGAGAGATAGGTTATCTGAGAGGGCTGAAATTCAAAAGAGGGAATCAGGTCACCATTAGGATTTTTCAACATTAAATGTTAATATTAAGTGAGAATTTATTGGAATTTGGCCAAAATGTGATCTGTTCACCTGCAGGAACCCCTCCCCCAACTCTCCAACACACTCTCTCTCTCTCTCTCTCTCTCTCTCTCTGATGGCTCTCTCTCTGTCTCTCTCTCTCTCTCTCTCTCTCTCTCTTATGGCTCTTGGAGCAGGAGCACCCAGGGTGCATGGCCTCTGGCTGCCTCTGGCTCCCACTGAGATTTTCTCAGCTGCTGAGGGTTGGGGGACACTCTGGGTGTGCACCTGTTACCCAGCATCCTCTGAGGTGGGAGCTGTAAGGAGGGGGCAATGGGAGGGGTCCTCTCGCTGAGAAGCCCAGCTCCCCAGTACTCTGCCTCCAGAGGCTCAGGGAATGAGCCAGGGTGCAGACCCCGTAGGGAGGGCATGGGTGTCACCTAGGGGTACAGGGCGCTGAGGCCAGGCCCTGCCCACACTCACCCACAGGGTCCTCGGCATCCAGGAGCAGCCTGGCTCCGCTTAGCCAGGGTTATGCGCACTGCAGACAGGCTGATCTGTGTTCAAATCCCAGTCTTCCCAAGGCCCCACTGGGAAGTTTGGGGCAACTGTTAGAACCAGATGTTGGCATCTGTCAGTGTTGTGGGGTTTAAAAAAGTGGCAATTGTGCTTGTTTAGGGCTTGTGTAAAGCAGGCACTCCCCGCGGAGTCTCCTGCAGGTGGAGTCCCTCAGAGCATCATGTCCAGGTTCAAGGCCAGCAAGGAGAACAGCCCATTTGTGGCTGCATAGCTCTGTGCAGTTATAGAATAGCCTACAGCTGCTGTAGCCTACACCCGCCTCCAAAGTGAATTGGGTGGTTAGAGATCCCACACATCCCAGGCGCCTGTCTGTGCCTAAGCAGGGAAGCAGTGATGGTCTGAAAAGAGAAACTAGACATACAATATGTGCATGAAAAAGTACACATCACTGATCATCAGGCAGTGCAAATCAAAAACACAATGAGGTATCTCCTCATACCTGTTAGAATGGCTGTTATTATTATTATCATTATTTTGAGATGGAGTCTCACTCTGTCACCCAGGCTGGAGTGCAGTGGTGTTATCTCGGCTCACTGCAACCTCCGCCTCCCGGTTCAAGCAATTCTCCTGCTTCAGCCTCCCAAGTAGCTGGGATTACAGATGTGAGCCACCATGCCAGGTGAAGTTTTGTGTTTTTAGTAGAGACAGGGCTTCACCATGTTGGCCAGGCTGGTTTCAAACTCCTGACCTCAAGTGATGCGCCCACCTCAGCCTTCCAAAATGCTGGGATTACAGGTGTGAGCCACTGTGCTTGGCCAGGATAGCTATTATTTAAAAAAAAAAAAAAAAAAAAAGGCAACATGTGCTGACGAGGATGTGGAGAAAAGAGAACACTGGTGCACTGTTGGTGGGGATGTAAATAGTGCAGCTGTCATGGAAAACAGTGTGAAGGTTGCTGGAATAAATACAACAGGACTACTATATGATGCAGCAAGGCTGAGTATCTCAAAAAAATACTTACACCCTCATGTCCAATGCAGCGCTATTCATAATTGCCAAGATATGGAAACAACCTAACTGTCCACTGATGGATAAATGAATAAAGAAAATCTGGGGTGTACACGATGGAATTCAGTCTTAAAAAAGGAGATCCTGGCCGGGCGCGGTGGCACACGTAACCCCAGGACTTTGGGAGGCCGAGGTGGGTGGATCATGAGGTCAAGAGATTGAGACCGTCCTGGCCAACATGGTGAAACCCCATCTCTACTAAAAATATAAAAATTCACCCAGCGTAGTGGCGTGCGCCTGTAGTTCCAGGTACTTAGGAGGCTGAGGCAGGAGAATCGCTTGAACCCTGGAGGTGGAAGTTGCAGTGAGCCGAGATCATGCCATTGCACTCCAGCCTGGGCAACAGAGCAAGACTCCATCTCAAAAAAAAAAAAAAAAAAAGGGGAGATCTTGTCATTTTCAACAACATAGATGAACTTGGAGGATGTTATGCTAAGTGAAATAAACCAGATACAGAGACACAAATACTGCGTGGTCTCACTTCCATATGGAATCTGAAATAGTCAAACTCATAGAAGCTGAAAGTAGAATGGTGGTTGCTGAAGGCTAGGAAGAGAGGGAAATGGAGAGGTGATAGTCAAGGGGTACAAAGTTCCAGCTATGCAACTTAAGTTCTTAAAGATCTAATGTACAGCCTAGTGCCTGTCATTAATACTACTGTATTATATACCTAAAATTTCCTAAGCATGTAGATCTTATGTTAAGTGTTCTTACCACACTTACTCAATAATGATAATACTAAAGGGAGTAGGCCAGGTGTAGTGGCTCACGTCTGTAATCCCAGCACTTTGGAAGGCCAAGGCGGGAGGATCACTTGAGCCCAGGAGTTCAAGACCAGCCTGGGCACCATGGCAAAACCCATCTCTAAAAAAAAAAAAAAAAAAAAAAAAAAAAAAAATTAGCCAGGAGTGGGGGTCCATGCCTGTAGTCCCAGGTACTTGGGAGGCTGAGGTGGGAGGATCAACTGAGCCCAGGAAGTTGAGGCTGAAATAAGCTGTGATTGTGCCACTGCACTCCAGCCTGGGTGACAAAAAAAGACACTGCCTGTAGATGGATAGATAAATAAATAAATAAATAAAGGGAATTGGAGAATCTTTGGGAGGTGATGGATATATTCATGGCTTTGATAATGGTGATGGTTTCAAGGCTGTGTATAAGTATCCCATCAAGTTGTATGTATCAATATGTACAGCTTTTTACATGTCAATCATAGCTCCATAAAGTGTTTTTTTAGAAAGGCAAATTACTCAATTTTTTTTTTTAGGGGCAAAGACTATGAATGGGTAATTCACAAAAGAGGTGTGAAAAAGGACTCGTAAAATGTATTACAAAAAAAAAATATGTTCTACTGTACCAAGTCTTAAGGGAAATACAAATTAAGCAACACTTGTCACCCATCAAAAGGGCAGCAATTTAAAAGTCTGATAGGCACTAGCAGGCCTGTAAGGGTGCTGCTCCCAGAGGATGCTGGTGCTCCATGTATCAGGACAGCTGCACTTAGGAAGCCCTTAGATCTAGAAATGTGCACACCATGCAACCCAGCAATTTCCCTTCTGTCTTATCTACCCTCGAGAAATGTATACGTGCACAAATAAAGCATCTCTGAAGCAGCATTGGAAATAGAAGCCTAAATGCCCATCAATATCAAAATGCCTCAGTAGATTGAAGCAATTCATAGCATGGGGTTTTATACAAAAATTTTTAAAAAGTGACTTGGATCTGTGTGTATGCAAATAGATCTTTAAGAGGTATGGTTGAATGGAAAAAAAAATTATAGAGCAGTATATGTGTAAAAAAACAACCAAACTCATCAATAACAATTCGCATGCCTTGGACAGGTGTGGTGGCTTATGCCTGTAATCTCAGCGATTTGGGTGGCCAAGGTGGGCAGATCTCTTGAGGCCAGGAGTTTGAGACCAGCCTGGCTAACATGATGGAACCCTGTCTCTAGTAAAAATACAAAAATTAGCTGGGCATGGTGGCATGCACCAGTAGTCCCAGCTACTCTGGAGAGTGAGGCAGGAGAATCACTTGAACTTGGGAGGCAGAGGTTGCAGTGAGCTGAGATTATGCCATTGCACTCCAGCCTGGGCAACAGAGCAAGACTCCATTAAAACAAACAAACAAAAACAAACAAAAACAACAAACAGAAAAAACCTGCACACCATAGTTTTAATGAAGTCCAATATATGTTGCAAAAACAGGAAACGTTTCTGAAAAAAAAATTACAAAGTCAGTGCTTCAGTGCTTACCTATTGGGGAATTGAAGAGGGTAGACATGGATTTTTAGGGGTCCAAGGAGGCTTTAGGGTTCTCTGCAATGTTACAGGGTTTTTTTTTGGAGGCAAACGGGTTAAAGTTCCCCATGTAAAATAGAGGTTAGTTTTTGAAAGCGGCTTGGCTGGGTAAGGAGACTGCATCTAGGGCTCTGGGCATAATGCAAAGTGAAAAGCTGAGAGAATGACTGGGAAGGAATGCTAGTGAAAGGTATGTTAAACAAACACCCTCTGGACTAGCCCTGGGAGAAAGAGAGGAGAGTGAGAAAGCCAGGAAACCTGGAGCAGCAGGCGGGGAAGGGGAAAAGCCAGACTGGGGCAGGGCATCGGGGATTGCTTTGTCCTTAGTGTGCCTGACTTTTCAGCAGGCTGCGAACACACAGAAATGCATTTCCTGATGCTTAAGTTTCCAGCTGGGACAACAGAGGTTCTTCCCACAACCCCTCCTCCTCCCTTTAGCTGAAGATCTGTTTACCCTGCTGCTCAGACAGGAAGTCTTGATTATTTTTGCATAGGGACCTAGAACGAAAAATCAGTGGTCCTTCCGCTGACTGCGCTGAAGGCACCATCCGGAGGAAGTGGAGTGTGGTCCTGGGCATGTCTGCTCTGCCCAGGGCTGTTGCAGCAGGGCAGGTCTGCCCCTTCCCATAGAAGCTTAGGGTCCTCAGGCTTACAGGGTGGATCTGCGATTGTAGCCGCCTGGCCAAGCCTCAGCCCTGGGCTCAGCATCCCTGCCCAGAGCTCCGCCTGTGCAAGATAACAGAGTGAAAGCAAACCTGTCTCCAAGGCTCCATGGCATGTGGGCTCTGGAGTCTGATCTGACTTCACATCCCAGCTCAGCCCCGAGGCCAGCATGTGTATCTTTGCGCAACCTCAAATTTGCCATTGCAGTTGCCGGGAACTAAGCAAAACAATGTGTATTGTAGAGCTCTCAGTCCATGCACGGCACTCAGTGAGTGGTGGTGCCAGTTAGTGATAATGATGCTAATAAAATACATCCCCTCCTGTCTTTTCAAGACCTTTATCAGAACAGCAAACAGCCGGTATGGTGGCTCACACCTGTAATCCCAGAGCTTTGGGAGGTCCAGGTGGGAGGATCACTTGAGGCCAGGAGTTCCAGACCTGCCTGGGTAACATAGTGGGATCCTGTCTTAACCAAAAATTTAAAAAATTAGCTAGGGGTGGTGATGTGCACCTGTAGTCCTAGCAGCTTAGGAGGCTGAAGTGGGAGGATCTCTTGAGCCTAGGAGTCAGAGGCTGCAGTGAGCTGTGATTGTACCACTACATTCCAGCCTGGGTGACACAGGGAGACCTTATCTCTTAGAGAGAGAGAGAGAGAATAGCAAACCATTACATAATATAAATGTGGTTTCCAATGGTATTTAAACAAAATAATTTACCTTTAGCGTGATGTACCAGAAAAGCTCTAATTTAATTCAGTAACTCTCCCCCCCGGGTTTGTTGAAGTTTTATTGCTAATGTTTCCTAAATCTTTGTGAAGGTTTAGGAGGGAGACTCCAATGAACTTGGCTTGCCAATGGCCAGTGAAGAAGTTGTTTCTAGGGAGGCAGAGGCAGAAGGAAAGCTTGAGCCCAGGAGTTTGAGACCCACCTTGAGCCTAGGAGTCTGAGACCCACCTGGGCAATATAGCAAGACCCCATTCTCAAAATAAAAAAAAAAAAAAAAAAAGAAAAGAAAAAAAGGAGTTTTCTCCTCTTCCCTGACAGAGAGGTGTTGAGAGAATTGTCTCCTCCACAGTTGTGTTAGCTGGTCCAGGCTGGAGCCTGATGAGGCTGGGGGTAGGGTGGGGAGATGGTGGGCATCTCCTCCCCAGGGCAAGGTGAGGACTAGGATGATGGCAGTGAAGCACTTGCCTGGGGGCAACATTTAAGGAGGTGCCAAATAACCCGGTAATAAGATAGATAATACTTTAATGCAATATTTTAAAAATAAAAACAAATGCAAAAAAAAAAAAAACACCTAAGAAGAACAAAATTTCCCCATACTAGACCATACTTCTAGCTGCTCGGGCTGTCTTCCTGACCCTACCAGTTCTTAGGTTTCTGACATTACCTTTCCTGGGTTCTCTAGGGTCGGCCTCTGTCTGCCTAGGTCTACAGGAAGGGATGTAGGAGGTAGGTTCTGTGGGGATGAGCTAGGAAACCTGTCCATTTTTTTTTTGTTTTTGAGACGGAATCTCACTCTGTTACCCAGGCTGGAGTGCAGTGGCACGATCTCGGCTCACTGCAACCTTCACCGCCCAGGCTCAAGTGATTCTCCTGCCTCAGCCTCCCGAGTAGCTGGGCTTATAGGCACGGACCACCATGCCCAGCTAATTATTTTTGTATTTTCAGTAGAGACGGGGTTTCACCATGTTGGCCAGGCTGGTCTCAAACTTCTGACCCCAAATGATCCGCCTGCCTCAGCCTCCCAAAGTGCTGGGATTACAGATGTGAGCCACCGCGCCCAGCCCTTGGAAAGCTTTCTGGACAAAATCTTCTGTGTGTGTGTGTGTGTGTTTAATTTTTTAAATAACCTTTTTGAGACAGTAAGAGATTCAAACAAAGCATAGAAACAAGGGCTAGGAACACAAGAGTGTCTAGTAGAAATAAGCAGATTTGAAAACTGTTTTGGAGAAAGCTTTCTACTTTTCATTGTCTGATCTTTCAGAAAATACCCAAGGGTTTGCAAAACCAAGAACAATTTTTTCAGTTTTAAGCACCTTCACCTTCCCCAAACAATGCTGCTGTCACACGTACTGGGCCAAATGCAGACACTGTCTTCCCCTCCAGGATCTAAGGGTTTTGTTCACCTGGATTGTGAGCTCAGTGGATTTGGTTTCAGGTACACCCCTTCCCAATCTGAGGCTCATCCCTCCATCCCTGGCCAGTGGGGCTGGAGGCCCAGTCCCCAGGGATAGTTCCCCACTGGGAGCGGACAAGAAATGACAGCAATCTACCTATGAGGTGTTGGCTTATGAGACAAAACATTCATTGGTTGGACCCCCTCCAGCAGAAATGGGATTGGGGAAAGGGAAAAAAAAAAAAACCAACAACAACCAACCCACCTATGTCTGGAAGTTGCAAGTTGTGTGATGAAACCATATTTGTTGCAATACCATGTATTCAAATCCAACAGAATGAATGATAACTATATAGCTATAGGGAGATATCCTGTCATTCTTTTTCATATTTCAAAAAAATTAATTTGGAATATTTCAAAATAAGATAAACTGTTTATGGCCAATTATTTACAGTATGGGTGCAAACACACTGCTGGGAGTTCCCTGGATCTATCAAGGATGAGGGGGCTGGGTCAGGTGAGGCAGAGGACACCCAGGGAGAAGAGGGACCCTACTTCCAAAAGAGACAGTAGCAGAGGCCTGAAGGTGGGGTTTATTTCAAGTTTTCAGGTGCACAATGCTTTTAAAAAATGAATTCTATAATTTGTTATATTAATAATATGCTTTAAATTATCACAAAAAATGCCATATGAGTGCACGATAAGACAGAAATCCTTTTTGTCCTTCTCTTTTTTCCTGTGGACTTCATTTCAGAATCACTAAATTTTGCAGCACCTTGGTTTTTTGTTGTTTTGCCAAAAAGAAACTTTTCTGCTCAATAGTATATTAATGCAGAATAGAAATAAAGATGCTTTAAAAAATTCTTTCAAGCACAAAAGGAGATAGTTTTCAACAGATAATTTTACATATTTACATATTTTACCTTAAGCATTTTGTAGTCTCTGCCTACTGGTGAATGGATCAGATTTTTACACGCTTTCAAAATGAACCAGTTTGGCTTCTAAGCCACTGCAAGGACGGAAATGAATTCTAACTTTTTTTTTTCACTTCATTTTCGCATCTTCACATTTCCTTATTTCACATGGTTTCAAATAAAATGCCTCTAGCATGATTTTTCCTTTCTCAAGAGCAAAGTGAATGTGACTTTTCGGAGGGGTCACAGGATGCCTGGGAGGCCTGTGGCTGTGGCTGGACGGCTGCCTGCTTTCAGCTTGACTGAAGGGCTTGTCAGAGTTTTCATCTCCTAAGAAATGAGCCCCCGGGCTGGCCAGAAGCAGGAGAAGGCAGCAGCTTGAGCCCCACACTGGTTCTTTCCCACTGACATCAAATCCTGAGGTTTTAAAATTAATCCCACACAAAGACAGTTCTTCATTGTGGTGCCTGTTTGAAATTAGACCAGCAATAAGGACCTTTCTAAGATGTCTCGTTGTTAAGATAGGCCCCTGTTGGAGCTGAACAGCTGCCTGCCAGGAAGGGAGTGAGAAGGGGGAGATATAGTACGTGGGTGAGATGCCTCAGCAGCCCGGTCAAGGTGACTGTTTGGCCTGGCCTGGGGTGCCGCCGGGTGGCGCCAGGAAGTGGCTGAGGGCCCAGATGGCTGGGCTGCCTCAGGCTTCTGTGACCCGGAGCCACTGCTGCTTCCCGGGTCTGAGCCTGATGACTGTCCCCAGCTGAGAACCGCTCTTCACCTCAGGTCACACGATTCCTTGAGTTCTAATCAGTGTTTTTGTTAAAGGGAACTGGAGACATAAAAGGAACTAAAACTGAACACTAGCAATGAAAATAAATAAATAAAATAAAATAAAGCAAAGAAGGCAGTAATTTCTCCATGGATGAGAAGTCCCCTGCTCCCCCTGGGGGTAAAGGATGGGAGCTGGGCAGGACACTGCAGCCACCCCTGCTAGTTTTGCTTGTTTTGCCTGAGGAGTTGTGGTTTTGGGGTTTTTTTTGGTTTGTTTTTTGTTTTTTTTGAGACAGGGTCTTGCTCTGTCACCCAAGTTGGAGGGCGGTGGTGTGATCACAGCTCACTGTAGCCTCAACCTCCTGGACCTCCTGGGCTCAAGCCATCCTCCCACCTCAGCCTCCTGAGTAGCTGGAACTACAAGTGCACACCACTGCACCTGGCTAATTTTTTTGTTTTTTTATTTTTTATAGAAACAGGGAGGGTCCCCCCCATGTTTCCCAGGCTGGTCTTGAACTCCTGGGCTCAAGTGATCCTCCGACCTTGGCCTCCCAAAATGCTGGCATTACAGGCGTGAGCCACTGCACCGGGCCTGCATGAAGAGTGTTTGTTCCTCCAGCACTGTGGCTTCCACAGCAAGCTGCTACACCTGGAACACGCTGAGAGTCCCGTGCAGCTGAGCAGGCCACCCCAGTTGCTAGAAGCTGCCTTTACTCTCTGCAAGGGGGCAGCTTAGTAGGCTCTTCGATGGGCACTGGGCTCCATCCACAGCCTCTGTGCAACCTACGGGCTCTTCACCCAGCAACTAAGAAAACATTTCTCAGGGAGAACAAACATTCGCAGTATATGAATAGTAACTGAGGAGTAGTTAGAGCTTATGGGGTTTGAATGTGACCTTCTTCCCAGACTAGACAGGAATGACAATTTAGTTATTTTCAATAACAGCTATACTTCTAAATAATGAGATAGTGGAATCCTTTCCATCAGTGACTCTATTTGAAGTCCTGATTCAGTGACAGTGGTCACTGTGCCACTGTGACCTGCCTGCACACGGGTCTGGGTCTTTAGAAACAGAAAGTGCATGTTAAGCACTTTTATTTGTGCTGCACAATAATACATAATCACTGCTACAATTTCCTGGTATTCTTATTTGGAAAAGGACTCTGTGGTGTGGCATTCTGAGATTCCCAGGATAAGTGCACGCTGCAGAGGTTTTATCTCGTTTCAGTTGCTTCTTTTAACCCTTGGCAGTGGTTTTGAAGCAAAGGGGCACGTGAAGGCAGCCTGAGTATTTTGTAAACAGCCAAAGCTGATTTCTCAAAAGAGCGCTTTTTGTAGCACAATGGTGTCTGTCAAACTCCTCTCTCTATTCTGAGTACCAGAGATGTGCTGGGTCTGGTCCTCAAGTCCAGAAAGTTGGAATGACAACCATCCTTCTCTGTTTTAATCTATTTCACCTCGCTGAGGCAGATGGATCAGAAGCTCACAAGGAAAACCAATGCCCTTTCCCACAGCGAAATTAACCAGAATCACGTGGAAAACAATCCAAGCCTTGTAGGAGAGGGGAGCCATTAAAATGTGCCCTGAGCGATAGACTGCACCCAATCTTGCAAACTCACTCGCCAGGCAGCAGCAGACAGGAGGCTGCTCCCTGGGATGGAGGGAGCCTTGTTGTAGTGCCACAATTAAAATCAGCTCCTCTGCCAAAAAATAAAAGGGAGGAGGGAAGAAGGAGAACATCAAAGACAGATTGAAATGTGTAGTTAGTAATAAGAGTGGTCTCCTCTTGAACCAAAGCCTGCAGCGATTCACGGCCCCCTTGTTAATGAGAAATTTTGACCTCTGGTTTGTAAGTTAAACTTGTAATCCCAGCTAATGAAGTAAATCACTTCCAACTTGAGTCTGTTGTTCCTCTCCACTTTGCACACTGGGTCTGAGAGCAGGAATCTGGGTCCAAGCACACAAATCTAGGGGGAAGCAGAATTATTCTGTGACTGCATAGTTTCTCGCATGATGAGAGTTTCTTGCTCATGGTCATCCTGTGGGCATGCATTGTGGATCCATCAGTTATTTTATTGTAACTTGCATATTGATGAGAGAGACTGTTAGACTCTGGGTTGAAGGACACCATGCAGGAGTTCCACCAGGGACCCTATGCACTACATTTCTTCATTCTCTAACAAATAGAAATGTGTGGCCCAGCGCAGTGGCTCACACTTGTAATCCCAGCACTTTCGGAAGCCAAGGTGGGCAGATCGCTTGAGGCCAGGAGTTCGAGACCGTCCTGTCCAACATAGTGAAATCTTACCTCTACTAAAAATACAAAAATTAGCCTGGTGTGGTGGCGTGCGCCTGTAATCCCAGCTACTCAGGAGGCTGAGGAAAGATAATCCTTTGAACTTGGGAGGTGGCAGTTGCAGTGAGCCAAGATCACACCACTGCACTCTAGCATGGGCAACAGAGCGAGACTCTGTCTCAAAAAAAAAATAATAATAATAAAGAAAAATGTGCATTACTTAGCTCCACACCAATGATTAAACATCAAGTTCAGAGCTTTGCACATAGTAGGAGTCGGTGCATATTTGCTAAAGAAATGCTGCTGAGTGGAGAAAAAGTGATCTGGGTGACTTGGGGTTTTGAGGGAAGAAAGCACAGCTAAGGAATGTGAGTCCTAAAAAGGCAGGGCTGAGGAGTTTGAGTTGGCTGACTTCCGGCTTTATTGAGATTTGGAGAGTAGAAGGGAAAGAAAAGCCATGTGTGAAACTGGATACAGCTGGGGCGCTAAGGGCTTTCTCCTCCTAGTGACAGATTATAGCTGGGAGAAATGGTCTAAAAAATTACCCTATTTTAATTGCATAAGGGCAAAAGTAGGGTATCACGCTCTTGTTGTGTCTCAAAGAGATTTCATTCAGATAGTTGTTGACATTCTGCTTAATACTCAGACCTATTTTTATTTGATTTAATGACAGATCACGTTCTATTTCTCCCAGCTAATGTAAATTCTCTCAATATTTTCCAGATTACTTTGTAAGTTATCTTAGCTTCTGATTGGGCAACAATTATATTTAGTTTTTTTTTGCCAGGAAACAACACAGCCACGCAGTATGGCACTACCCTTAGGGCAGTAACCGTTGGGGTTGTTGAATTGTATGAGGATGAATCTTTTGGAGTGGTTGTTTTTTTTTTTGAGATGGAATCTTGCTCTGTCACCCAGGCTGGAGTGAAATGGCACGATCTCGGCTCATTGAAACCTCCGCCTCCCGGGTTTAAGCGAATCTCCTGCCTCAGCCTCCTGAGTAGCTGGGATTACAGACGTGTGCCACCACGCTTAGCTAATTTTCATGTTTTTAGTAGAGACGGGGTTTCACCGTGTTGGTCAGGCTGTCTGGAACTCCTGACCTCATGATCCACCCGCTTCGGCCTCCCACAGTGCTGGGATTATAGGTGTGAGCCACTGCACCTGGCTTTTTTTTTTTTTTTTTCAGACTGAGTCTTGCTCTGTTGCCCAGGCTGGAGCACAGCTCACTGCAGCCTCCAACTCCTGGGTTCAAGAAGCTATCCTCTCATCTCGACCTCCTGGGGTGGTCTTTTGGGGAATATTGTTTCTCCCACAAGTGGAGAATGCCTTTTCTGAAGTTTAGGCCACTACCCCCCTTTCTAGGTTTTATTGGTGGTGGGGACATGGTAGCCCCTCTAACCTGCTGGGGGACCACAGGGAATTGATGTGAGTTCCCAGTGGGGGAGAGGTGGATGCAGCCCCCATGCTCCAGTCAGGGTCTTTGTGACAATTCCAAACCCCAAATGGAAAACAGGTCTTTTTTTTTTTTTTTTTTTTAAGGTGGAGTCTCTCTCTGTCGCCTAGGCTGGAGTGCAGTGGTACAATGTCAGCTCACTACAACTTCTGGCTCCCAGGTTCAAGTGATTCTCCTGCCTCAGCCTCCTGAGTAACTGAGACAACAGGCGCACACCACCGCACCTAGCTAATTTTTTATATATATTTTTTAGCAGAGACGGGGTTTCACCATATTGGCCACACTGATCTCGAACTCCTGACCTCGTGATCTGCCCTCCTCGGCCTCCCAAAGTGCTGGGATTACAGGCATGAGCCACCGCGCCTGGCTGGAAAATGGGTCTTATTCAGAAGATGAGGGGAAGCTGACCCCTTTTCCCCCTCTCTTTTATATTGGACATTCTTGTGTCTCTCATATCCCTTGGCAGCTATTGACCTAAAAGGTTTCTGGAACCTTCTTCAGGCTCTCTGGGCATAGAGCGGGAGTTTGGGAGGGGGATGTTTTTCAACCACTGACTCCTGTTATTTCTGTTGAAGGGCACGCAGACGTAGCCTTCTTGTGTCTCTCTGGTTTTTCATTAGACAAAGCAAAGCATTTGGGCATTTCTCCTGTTCATGTGACCCCACGGAGAGCTCTGGGATGACCCCTCAGGCAGAAAAAGTCACTGACCGGTGTCTGAAATCTGAGGATGGCGGCGGCCTGAGGCTGGGCATGTAGGTCTACTCCAAACAACGGTGCATTCTTGATCAAGTGATTTGAATAATTTAATTTTTTCCTCTGAATGTGAGCATGTATAAAATGTTAATTTCGTCAACAAGTGGAGAAAATGCCACAGTGAATCTGTTCTCAGATGGGATACCTGCTATGTGGAGAAGCCTGTTGAGAGGGCTGTGAGCCGCACAGGTTTTCCCTTTGTTTCTATTCATTTAATTCAAAGCAAAACAACTCAGCATGCAAAACTAAAATTATCTGGGAAAAAAAATGGTGTAAGTGAATAAACAGGCTGATCCATTAGAGTCGATGGGTTATGGGCTCCCTTGCCACTCCTCAGACAGCGGCCTATTAAAAGTGGTAATGTCCGCTGCCAGCAACGCCCCCGGCAGAGAAAGAAGGCCGAGGCAGGCCTATTTCACATGCATCAGACACAAGAATTAAATAGACCAATGTTCCCTAAAAGACTGAAGTACATCTCTTTCTGACGTTCATTTCAGGCAAAAATTCATTGATCTCAGTATGTCCCTTGGCAATTATAAAATATTAAATCCAAGTCACACTTTTCTAGTTGGCTTAATTTTTTCTCTTTTCACAGCTTTCTATTTGATCAATTTTAACAAGTCAGGAATAGCATCTAATAATAAAAAAAAAAGTACAGTTTTTTAAAAGTTTGTTCTTTTGACATTCTTTCCTTTTTATTTTGTTTTGGGTTTGCATTAACTTTGCGTTGTAGAAATGACTTGGATGCTATTTTAACAAACGGAACATAAGAGAACCAGAAGGTTCTTTATTGAGAATGATATTCATTAGTAGGCAGTCAATGATAAGGACACAGTCTGATTTTAAAGACTTTTCTTTCTTTTTTAGCACATGCCTAAATAGCCTTCTTATTGTTTTGTAGTTATTAATGTTCCCCCATTCCAAAACTACCATGTGGTTTAAGCTAGGAGTATCAGATAGGGCTAGAGATTTGCCTATGCTCCACTGAGATTTACAAAAGATGCATATTCCCTTTCCCCATTTTTTGCATATGTAATTTTTTAGCGTTTGAAGTTTGTTAATTCGGAATATAACATAAATGCTAGCATAGACACACACGATAAAAATGCAGAATTTGGGGAGCCTATTTTCATTAGAATATCTGTATGGGAATTATCTGGGGAAAATATTGCATAATAGTCACTTTACACTCCACTTCTTGCCATAAATTATACGAACGTCCTTCAAAACTCACAAATTTATTTTTATAACATATAGAATCATTCCCTATGAAATAATAAATTCTGAAATAATAACATCTGTGATTTCTTCCCTATTTTAGGTTTTCCCATGAGAACAGTTATTCATTAATTGTCTACCATGTATTGATGCCTTCATTAATTTCTTGCTTTTTTTTGAGACGGGGTCTGGTCCTGACACCTAGGCTTGAGTGCAGTGGCACAATCTTAGGTCACTACAACCTCCACTTCCTGGGCTCAAACCATCCTCCCACCTCAGCCTCCTAAGTAGCTGGGACTACAGGTATGTGACACCATACCCAGCTAATTTTTGTATTTTTGGTAGAGATATGGTTTCACCATGTTACCCAGGCTGGTCTTGAACTCCTGGGCTTAAACCATCTTCCCTCCTCAGTCTCCCAAAGTGCTGGAATTACAGGCTAAATGTTTTGTTTGTATTCTTTCATTTAACACATCACAAATCCATGAGGTCATGGTATAGTCACCACTTTTCAGGTAAGAAGTCCAAGGGGACCACAATCACCCAGTCACTACCCTCCTTGGCCAACCAGGCCAGCCCTTTTGGGGTTTTTGTGCAGCAGGATTAGAAATAAAGGGGAAGGAGGGAAGGTCAGGGTCAAGAGGAAGAGGCCTGCAGAAGACTGCCATGGAGTGTTGAAAAGACCAGCAAGTGCAGCCTTCCAGACAAGGGGCCGGAGAGAAGGGACAGGTTTAAGACACAGCCCTTGTGATCTTGTATCTCCTTCAGAGTGTTTGAGAAATGGCAGGATTGAACTTGTCTGACTTTGAAATTGCATTTAAGCCGATGGATTCAGTTTCTTTGTCTGAGACACTGACCTGAGACTGGACCACATGGGTGACAGCTTTATAAGCACCAAGGTTGTTCTGAATGGCCAATTATAAACAATGTTTCAAAGGGAATTCCAAATCAAGGCTGAGTATGGGGACATGAAAGCTCTAAGCCCAGTGGCTCTGGGCTCGCAATAGGCCTTGCTTGGGTCTCTAAAGAAGCCTCAGGTGTCCTTATCTGCAAGCTCTTTGTGGCTGCCATTGTCATTCTGTTTCTATTCCTGTTCTTTCTTCATGCCCAGGCCTCCTCTTCTTTCTCACCATGCAATAGTCATGAATCATATTCTTCTTTCTGAGGGGAAAAGAATTTGACCCTTTCAGATAATGAGTGCCCTCAGGGTCCAAACTGTGCTGTGAGCCATCTGTCACATCTGCTTGTGGCACCCTAAGACCAGGAACAGCAGTGTGTACCACTGTGGTGAACCCATCCACCTCTGGGCCTCCCACAGTGGTGTCCCCTCTCTAAGTCATCAGCTCCCTTTAGGGTCTGCCCCTTCACGTGCCGGCTGGGACCTCTTCTACCACTGCAGCACCTAGAACATGGCTTTTCATAGAATCGGTGTCCAGGAAAGATCTGTTGCACAGAAGCATGGATGAATGGATAAATGGGTGGGAGGATGAATGGGTGGGTGGGCGATGGATGGATGGATGGATGGATGGATGGGTGGATAGGTGGATGGATGAATAGATGGATGGATGGATGGATAGGTGAATGGGTGGGTAGGTAGATGGATGGGTGGGTAGTTGGGTGGAATGGGTGAATGAGTAAATGGGTGGATGGATGGGTGAATGGTTGGATGGGTGGGTGGGTAGGTGGGTGAATGGGTGGATGTATGGGTGGATGGATGAGTGAGTGAGTGGGTAGGTGGATGGATGGGTGGAGAGGTGAATGAGTGGACAGGTAAATGGGTGGACAGGTGGGAGGGTGAGGAGGTAGGTGATATGATTTGGCTGTGTCTCCACCCAAATCTCATTTTGAATTGTAGTTCCCATAATCCCCACATGTTATGAAAAGGACCCAATGGGAGGTAATTGAATCATGGAGGCGGTTACCCCTATGCTATTCTTGTGATAGTGAGTGAGTTCTCACAAGATCTGATGGTTTTATAAGGGTTTTTTTTTTTTTTTTTTTTTACCTCTTTGCTTGGCACTTTTCTCTCCTTCCACCTTGTAAAGAAGGATGTGTTTGCTTCTCCTTCTGCCATGATTGTAAGTTTTCTGAGGCCTTCCCAGCCATGTGGAACTGTGAATAAATTAAATCTCTTTTCTTTATAAATTACCCAGTCTCAGATATTCTTCACTGCAGCATGAGAATGGGTGAATGGGTGGGTGGATGAGTGAATAGGTGGGTGGGTAGGTGAATAGATGAATGGATGGATGTATAGGTAGATGAATGGGTGGGTGTGTGGGAGGAGGAGTGGGTGGATGGATGGGTGGATGGATGAACAGACTGGAGGGTGGTTGACAGTATCTTATAAATTCATGTCAAGAACCACATATGCTGTACCTCCGAGAGGCATAGCATTTTTGAAAGACCTAGGAAGAATACATTGCATAAAGAAATGTGACCCAAAATCAAAGTTTCTCAAGGTGTACTCTTCTGATCACCTGTTTGAGAATCACCTGAGTTGAGGCTGGGCATGGTGGCTCACGCCTGTAATCCTAGCACTTTGGGAGGCCGAGGCAGGCGAATCACCTGAGGTCAGGAGTTTGAGTCCAGCCTGGCCAACATGGCGAAACCTCATTTTTACTACAAATATAAACATTAGCCAGGCATGGTGGTGGGTGCCTGTAATTCCAACTACTCAGGAGGCTGAGCCAGGGAGAATTGCTGGAACCTGGGAGGCAAAGGCTGTAGTAAGCCAAGATCATGCCACTGCACTCCAGCCTGGGCGACAGAACGATACTCCATCAAAAAAAAAAAACAAACAAAAAAAAGAATCATCTGAGTTCCCTATTCATTTGAATCCCTGAGCTCTGCCCCAGCACCTCAGACCTACTGAATCAGAAATGTACATTTTCCATAGGCACCCCAGGTAACTCTTTATTATGCATCCCACTGTTTGAGACCGCTGTTTTTCTACAGGTAAGCTTCAGGAGTCAGGTAGGCTGATTTATTGGAGATGGGGTAGAAAGCCTTACTTGGTCTCGGCAGCTGAGACTTTCTTTTTGTTCTTTGCATCAGCCATGGCAGCCTGAGGATCTAGCCCAGCCCTCCTCAACATGAGGTTGAGGATGGGTGGATGGATGAATGAGTGGATAGGTAGGTGGGTAGGTAGATGGGTGAGTAGGTGGATGGATGGGTAGGTGGATGGATGGATGAAAGGATGGATGGAAGTGTAGATGGATGGATGGGTAGGTGAATGCAGGGGTGCATGGATGGATGGATGGATGAGTGTGTAGATGGATGGGTAGGTGGATGGATGGGTGGGTGGGTGGATGGATGAAAGGATGGATGGAAGTGTAGATGGGTGGATGGGTAGGTGAATGCAGGGGTGCATGGATGGATGGATGGATGAGTGTGTAGATGGATGGGTAGGTGAATGGATGGATGGATGGATGGATGGATATGTAGATGGATGGATGGGGAGGTGGATAGGTGGGTAGGTGGATGGTTGGATGGGCGTGTGGATGGATGGATGGGTGTGTGGATGGATGGATGTGTGTGTAGATGGATGAATGGGTAGATGGATGGATGGGTGCATAGGTGGATGCCACCAGGCAGAGGCTATACTCTCATAGAGCCCACCCAATTCTATCCAAAGTAGGCTTACTTCTCACAGCGTGGGAGCAGGGGTGCCTTTGCAGTTTTGTCTTGCCCCCACCCTCCACTCCACTGCCACCCACAGCCAGCTAGCTCCATGGGTCCAAGGGACTCTTGAGGAGAAAGTCCTCCAACCTCTCTGGGTCTGCAGCTTGTGCACAAAGGCTAACTACAGGACTGTCCAATTCCCCTCAAGAAGGGGGCCTAGGTATTCCTTCTCCCCAGATTCCATCTCCTCTGGAAGGAGTTCCTGGAATATAGCAGCTGTTGGTGTGTGCTAACAAAACTGTTTCTTTTTTCTTTTTTCTTGAGACGGAGTTTTGCTCTTGTTGCCCAGTCTGGAGTGCAATGGTGCGATCTCGGCTCACCACCACCTCCACCTCCCAGGTTCAAGTGATTTTCCTGCCTCAGCCTCCCTAGTGGCTACACCGCCATGCCTGGCTAATTTTTGTATTTTTAGTACAGACAGGGTTTTCCGAGGTAGTCAGGTTGATCTCAAACTCCCGACCCCAGGTGATCAGCCCACCTCAGCCTCCCAAAGTGCTGGAATTACAGGTGCGAGCCACCGCACCAGGCCCAAAACTGTTTCTTCTTAGGTGGAACCTCAGTTAGCTCATCTGTAAAATGGGGGTAAAAATAGTAACCTCTTTGCTTTGTTCAGCAGAGGGCAGCTTGGTTGTTCCAGACACTTCATGAATGTGAGTGCCCCATGCAAGCCTAAAAATGCACAAACATAAAGGTATAGATGCACACGTGCACATTTTAACCTTACGTCCTGAAGTACTTCCGGGGCAATTTCCTTCCTCCATTCATGGAGCTGGGCAAGGCTGTCCTCCTCCCCAAATCTGAACCTTTGTAGGCCTTAGAGGATAAATGTACCTCTTGGAGCTCAGCGTGCCATAAAATTTTGCAGAGGCATTGAGAGTGACAGTAACTCCCCACATTTCTGTTTACATATTTGGTTTTCTTGTTGTATTAGGAATTTGATCAGGTTCGTGATTATCATACCCAAGTGCCTGTAAACTACAGCAGTGACCAGTGTCTATGAATGGGCTGTCTTGGGGGTGTTTGTATTCATTGCATATTCCAGGTAGCCAAAACAATGTATACACCCCACCCCATGTTTATACCATATTTTTTGCCTAACGTAACATGTTTCTGGAAACTCCCAAATCTTTCACTCTGAGACTCAACAATATTGTCATTCAAATGGTTCTGTGTAAAGAGCCCTTTGGTGAACCTGATTTCCCTCTAAGGACATACTCATTTTGAAGGTCATGGTGTTGACTTGCCAGGGCAGTGACCTGAGAATAACCTTTCTTTGCTACCTGTGTTTCTGCTCCGTGGTGTTAGCATTTGGAAGTCTCTCTCCCTTCGAGTTTCAGCAGCTAAATAAGTTGCAGCCCCTTCAGCTATACTCATAAAAATTTGCTTCCAGACAACATGGTCTGTTTATTGTGTAATAATCGAAATGGCACTAAATTGCCATGATTGCTGAACACTTAGGAATTGTATTAACCTCTTAAGTGCTAAGTGGTTCTCTGTCATCTTTCTGCTCAGATGTGCGGTGAAAACATGCTTCTGTCTTTGTGCCTCCCTCATTCCGTGTCCTCAGGCCCAAGTCGTGTCCTGGTAGCTGGCTGGACTCTGCTTGTACCCTGCTAACCAGAAGAGTGTCCTTCCTGGGTGCGTGGCAGAGATGGGAAGCTGTCCCCAGGAGGGCACCCTGAGAGGCTGGATCGGCCAGTCTTGGCCCACAAGGCCCCGCTTCTGTCCCCTGGTTTCAGCTGTGTTGTGCGTTTTGATGACAGTCGCTTTATAGCTTGGTTTGAGACTAGATTCTCCAGAGCAGTGGGGGTAGCTGGCTGATCTGGTGAAGCCACTTTCTTGGAGAAGCTGTTCTTAGAGGTGCCAGCCCAGCTGCCCTGCAGGAGGCTGGGTTGCAGCTGCGTCCCTGGGCCCTGCCCGCACCCCTCCTGCGAGCGGCAAGCCCGGGAAGGAAGAGTTAACCAGAAATGGAGCGGCACTGCTCCCGGGCAGGCAGCCTCGCTGCAGAACAGAGCAGCGTTCGTGCTAAGGCAAGTCATTTCCCGAAACACTGCAGACACACGGCCTCGGGCAGCCTAAAACCTTTGGAGACCAAAATGGCTCGCAGGGGTTGGAAGTAATAAGGTGTTTTTCCCTTCTTTCTCCTTCACTGAAATTCTGCGAGGTTGCTGTGCATTTGCTGGGGAACAATGGTGGTGTTTTTGTTTTCTATGGGTATTAAGATCCATTACGCGGTGACATTTTTAAGATTGGTTATCCTGTAGTTTGGTGTTAAATTGAAGTTGTTTGTTTTGAATTTAATTCTTTCATTTTTCAAATGGAAAAAGGCAGCTCTGCAGTGTGCGGTGTGGCTGGCTCAGTGAAGTGTGCCTGGAACTCGCTTTTGAGCAGATAGATCCCTTTGCCATCCCGGGAACCTCAGCAGAATTAGCCATGAAACAACATGACCTATTTCCCTCTTGGAAAGTCTGTCAGGATCCTTGGGGATGAGTTTCAAAACTGGGGACTCGGGGGGGTCGTCTCCATTGTGTCTCGACAGAAACGGGAGAGGAGCTGGTTTTTTAGCAGAATGTTATATATCCAATCTGCTATGTTTAATGCAGCCTGCATATAATTATGACTACTCTCTGTTTACGACAGCAGCCGAATCAGCTTCCATCCAGCAAATGGCCCAGCAGCAGTGGGCCAGCCGCCGACGAAATGACATCTGTTAATTCTTTGTCAAATACCCCCTCAGTCTCCCCTTCTCCCAAACCAGCTCTGTGGTTAATTATGACCTGAGCGTCTGACACAGTCTTTCGAGTGGAGAGACCAGCTTAGGGGCAGGGAGAAATTTGGCTTCAAGAAATTCACTTCTTTCTCTCTCTTAAAAAAAAAAAAGAGCCATTGCAAATTGTTTTAAAATAAACATTCATTCGCAGCATCAGAATAGGTTGTTGGAATATGTTTTGATTAAGCCCCAAGATTACAGTGTTACTGTATAGCGTTGTGTCGAGAGCTCCAGCCCTTCATGGAAAAAAGAATCACATCAAATCCTGGTGAAACCATAAAAAAGTTTCCATCAAGAGAACATGGGCAGCCATTGTTACCCTTGTCCCATGTGAGCCAGGGACCTAGTACGTGTTGGTGCTGCTGCCATTATCAACTGAGTGAATGGTGAAAGGCAGCTTCGTCTTAATTGGTCACTGGAAGTTGAAAAGACCAATCTGATAAGCTAAACTGTAGGTCTAGTCCAACTAAGAGGGTGCTCTACTTTAAAAATAACATAGCTTTTTAACTTTCCTTTTTTTTAAAACTGTTTTATTTATTTTTATGTTTTGGTTAGGCTTGCTGGCTCACACCTGTAATCCTAGCACTTTGGGAGGCCGAGGTGGGCAGACTGCCTGAGCTCTGGAGTTCAAGACCAGCCCGGGCAACATGGTAAAACCCCATATCTACAAAAAATTAGTTGGGCCTCTTGTAATCCCACACCTGTAATCCCAGCTACTGGGAGGCTGAGGCATGAGAATCGCTTGAACCTAGGAGGCAGAGGTTGCAGGGAGCTGAGATTGCACCACTGCGCTCCAGCCTCAGCAACAGAGTGAAATTCTGTCCCCCAGGTCCCCCCAAAAAAGAGGCCAGGTGTGGTGACTCACACCTGTAATCCCAGCACTTTGAGAGGCCAAAGCAGGTGGATCACCTGAGGTCAGGAGTTTGGGACAAATCCGGCCAATGTGGTGAAACCCCATCTCTACTAAAAATACAAAAATTAGCCGGGCATGGTGGCGGATGCCTGTAATCTCAGTTACTTGGGAGACTGAGGCAGGAGAATCCCTTGAACCTGGGAGGCGGAGCTTGTGGTGAGCCGAGATTGCACCATTGCACTCCAGCCTGGACAACAAGAGTGAAACTTCCTCTCAAAAAAACAATTATGTCTTGTAGAGATGAGGGTATCGCTATGTTGCCCAGGCTGGTCTTAAACTCCTGGCCTCAAGCGATCCTCATGCCTTGGCCTCCCAAAGTGCAGAGGTTACAGAAGAGGTGCTGTAGTATTGTGTAGGCCAGATTTTCTCCCTGGAGCCTGTGTGTAGTGGTCAGCATCTGCTACTGGACCTGGTATATCTGGGTGCGTCCCTACCCTCAGCTCCCATTGCTCCCTCCCTCCCTCCACAGCAGGAGCTGTGGAGTCCTAGGCCTTCACTTTAGCCTCCTCCTCTGGAGGTACCTGCAAGCACAAGACTAACATTTGTGGAGCTAGTATTCCAGCCCTCTGTTGCCTGCCTGCTCGCTGACGCTGGGTTCTCGCTAAGTGTCTCTGCTGTGCAAGTGCCTGCTGGCTTCTCACATGGGGTTCACCAAAGGTTTGGCCAGGAGATACCCCCATAGGACCAGAGCCACTCAGACCTGGTGTGGATGCCCATCCTTGAAAAATGCAGGACAGCTTCCCTGCCTTTGCCCATCTATGGAGTGGGCCATACCCCAGGAGGGTCTCCCAAGCCCTTTCCAGCATCAAGGAAGCTCCTAATAGCTGCATCCTGGCTGCACAGCTGAGCCTCTGTCTTGAGACCAAGGTGAGTATCTTGCAGTCTGGGAGACTCCAAAACTTTCCATGTAAGACCCTAGAGATCCCCTTACTCGGCCTTTGGCGGAGGCAGCCCCGAGAATCCTGCCCAGTCGCAGACATGAATGAGAGCTGTTCTCTGGTTAGTAGGCAGCAATGGAAACTCCTTCCATTGTGACCTTCTCAGATACTATTTTCAACTTCTTTGCCATTTCTGACAGAAATACATGAGTGCATTTCAGAAACCCCATCATCTGCCCAAATCCCTTCTTTCTGGCAGCATCTTTTGAGATGCCACCCAGATGGACTCTGAGGGTTGCTCCTGGCCCTTCCCAGTGGAGGGAGGTCTGTGTACTCAGTTCTTTTTTGAGAAGGAGTCTCACTCTTTTGCTCAGGCTAGAGTGCAGTGGTGCAATCTCGGCTCACTGCATCCATCTCCCGGGTTCAAGCGATTCTCATGCCTCAGCCTCCCAAGTAGCTGGGATTACAGGTATGCACCAACCATGCCTGGCTAATTTTTGTATTTTTAGTAGAGACGGGGTTTCACCATGTTGGCCAGGCTGGTTTCGAACTCCTGACCTGAAGTGATCTGCTCACCTCAGCCTCCCAAAGTGCTGGAATTACAGGCGTGAGCCACCGTGCCTGGCCTGAACTCAACTCTTAGAAGTCACAAATAGGGATGGAGTCTCTGAGGGTCCCAGATGTACACTGCTTGTATAGACACTCCTGAGCTGCCACAGACAACTTCTTCAAATGCCAGGTGATATGGTTTGGGTGTGTGTCCCCTCCAAACCTCATGTTGAAATGTGATCCCCAGTGTTGGAGGTGGGGCCTCATGGGAGGTGTTTGGGTCATGGAGACGGATTCCTCATGAATGGCTTGGTGTCCTCCTCGTGGTAATGAGTGAATTCTCACTCTGAGTTCACGCGAGATTTGGCTGTTTAAAAGAGCCTGGCACCTCCCTCCTCTCTCTCTTGCTCCCTCTCTTGCCATGTGTCACACCGCTCCCTTTTCCCTTCTGGCATGAGTGGAAGCTTCCTGAGGCCCCACCAGTAGCAGACGCTGATGCCATGCTTCTTGTACAGCCTGCAGAACGGTGAGCCAAATAAACCTCTCTTCTTTGTCAGTTACCCAGTCTCAGATATTCCTTTATAGCAATGCAAAAATGGACTAGAACACACCAGGAGTTCTAAGGTGTCCCAGCCAGCATCTTCTCCAAGTCCGTCTGGCACCACAGCCGAGAGAATACATTACAGAGTTGCCACACAAGTCACATGCTGTTTCACTGTCAGTCTCCTCCCCTGTGAGATGGGATGTTGGCACCTCTTGCACAGGGCTCGGGCAAGGACTGAGATAAATTATGGGAAGCCCTTAGCATGGTGCCTAGGACACAGATAACCTTTGCTGTACATTATCATTTCTTTTCTTCTGTTTTTGATTTTTAGAGACAGGGTCTCGCTCTGTTGCCCAGGCTGGAGTGCAGTGAGTGATGTGATCATAGCTCACTGCAGCCTCCAACTCCTGGGCTCAAGCAATCCTCCCACCTTGGCCTTTGCTCAGGAATCCAGCCCAGTCCAAGCAGACAGGGAGTTGTGGAGTAAAGGGAGTGACTGTAGAAGGAAAGAGAAGTGTCCTTTCTGTTTGGACCAGTGCACAGGATCCTGACTCACAGGACACCAGAAGGGTCCTCGACCTTGAATCCAAATCAGACATTTCAGTTCCATGCTCTAGTGCTGTGTCTCCGGTCTCAGTTCTGAATAAACCTGGGTGAGACAGGTCCTTCTGGCTTTTCTCATTTTGGGCAGTCGATCGCTCCAAATAATATACATAATTTGTTTCAAAATAAGTTATGTGAGGGGTGCGTACTTGGGAGGGAATGCTGAAATGAACATACTGGTTTTGCTTCCTGCTGGCTTCCTGCCAATGGGGTGTGGCTGTGAGACAAGCTTCCCAAACTCACCTCACACGCAGCCAGGCATTCAGGCAAGATTGTAGGTGGCCCTGTGCCCCATCTCAGAGCCCTGCTCCTGGCTCATCCTGGCTTCCACCCTGCAGACAGCATCTCCCCCTCCACATGCTTGGATAAACTGCCTTATGTCACTGCTATATGCCCAAGAGTTTGGGTCTGTATCTGAGGAAGGGAGGGAAAGGAGCTGATTAGAAGTCAAACCCTCTCAACCGGGCGTGGTGGCTCACGCCTGTCATCCCAACACTCTGGAAGGCAGAGGCAGGCAGATTGCTTGAGGTCAGGGACTCAAGACCAGCCTGGCCAACATGGCAAGACCCATCTCCACTAAAAATACCAAAAAAAACCCCACAAATAGCCAGGCCAGGTGTGGTGACTCACACCTGTAATCCTAACACTTTGAGAGGCCGAGGCGGATGGATCACTTGAGGTCAGGAGCTCAAGAACAGCCTGGCCAATATGGTGAAACCTCATCTCTACTAAAAATATAGAAATTAGCTGGGTGTGGCATGCACCTGTAATCCCAGCCACTCGAGAGGCTGAGACAGGAAAATCACTTGAACCCAGGAGGCGGAGGTTTCAGTGAGCTGAGATTGCACCGCTGCATTCCAGCCTGGGGACAGAGCAAGACTCGGTCTCAAAAAAAAAAAATTATCCAGGCATGGTGGTGGATGCCTGTAGTCCCAGCTATTGGGAGGCTGTGGTAGGAGAACGTTTGAACCTGGGAGATAGAGGTTGCAGTGAGCCAAGATGGCGCCACTGCACTCCAGCCTGGGTGAAAGAGTGAGTAAGGCCCCACTGCAAAAAAAAAAAAAAAAAAAAAAAAAGGGCAAACCCCCTCATGCACCAACCCTACCCCCAGCCCATGCCCACGGTGTCCACTAGTCTCCTCCTCTTTGAATCTTTCCTCTGTGGGCAGGTGCAGGGATTGGGTCATGGACACTACCTTGGGAGTCTCCTGTCCCACCAACACCCCCACCTGCTTGTCCAGCACACAGGTAGGGTGGGCCCTGGCTTCAGGGTGGGCCCTAAAACGTGGGTTGGGGTCACCCCCAAGGCCCACCCCTACCACTTCCATGAGGCTGAGACTTCAGGGCTGTGACCGAAGTTTTCTTTAGTCTTTGTCCTGGGGGTGCACATGTGGATTAAATTAGAGCAATATGTTTTTCGAACAGCATCTTGGCTGAAAAGTCAAGCAGATAAATGGAAACAAACCCAGCTTTATGTGAATGGAAAGGGGTGGTGGGAGGGCTGCTTCTGCCTGAAGCACCACTGCAGGCCGGGCTCCCCTCCTGGGCTCTTCCCATCCCCCCTCCCCCTCCCCATCCTCCCCCTGCAGCCCTGACCCCCTGGCCTAGTCCAGGAAGCCCTCAGCAGAGGCTCCCCTGCCGCTCCACATCCCCTCTCCAGGCCCCTGCTCCAGCCTGCCTGCCCTCCCACTGTACCCGCCAGCTGTCACCCTGGCTATGCCCCCTGGTCAGTGTCTTCTCCCAGGTCAGTCTGGCACCACTGAGTGGAGAAGGTTCATTTGAGTCACTGGGCTGGTCACATGCTGTTTCTCCATTAGTCTCCTCATCTGTAAGTGGGGATGTCGATGCCTCCCCCACAGTGCTCCAGCAAGGACCAAGTGAGAAAATTCATGGGAAGCCGTCAATGTGGCCTAGGACACAGATAACATTTGTTGCACATTCTTTTTTTTTTTTTTTAAATTTTTAGAGACAGGGTCTCACTCTGTTGCCCAGGCTGGAGTGTGGTGGTGTAATCATAGCTCACTGCAGCCTCCAACTCTTGGCCTCCAGTGAATCCTCCTGCCTTAGCCTCCCAAGTAGCTGGGACTATAGGTGCCTACCACCATACCCAGCTAATTTATTTATTGGAGAGATGGGGTCTTGCTATGTTGCCCAAGCTGGTCTTGAACTCCTGGGCTTGGGCAATTCTCCTGTCTCAGCCTCCCAAAGTGCTGGGATTACAGGTGTGAGCCATTGTGTGCTTGGCTTCATTTTTTTCAGTCTTACATAAAGTTTAGAAAAGAGAATTTTAGAAAATATATTGCCTTTTTATTTTATTTGTTTTCAGAGACAGGGTCTCATTTTGTTGCCCAGGCTAGTGTTGAACTCCTGGGCTCAAGTGATCCTCCCTCCTTGGCCTCCCAAAGTGCTGGGATTACAGGTGTGAGCCACTGCGCCTGGCCCATTATCTTTATCATTATCATTATTATTATTATTGAGATGGAGTCTTGCTCTTGTCACCCAGGCTGGAACACAATGGCATGATCTTGGCTCACTGCAACCTCTGCCTCCTGGGTTCAAGTAATTCTCCTGCCTTAGCCTCCTGAGTAGCTGGGATTACAGGCACCCACTACCACACTTGGCTAATTTTTGTATTTACTTATTTTTTTTTAGTAGAGACAGGGTTTCACTATGTTAGTCAGACTGGTCTCAAACTCCTGACCTCAGGTGATCTGCCTGCCTTGGCCTCCCAAGGTGCTGGGATTACAGGTGTGAGCTACCGCACCTGGCCTTTTTTTGTTTTATTTTGAGATGGAGTCTTGCTCTGTTGCCCAGGCTAAAGTGCAGTGGCATGATCTCAGCTCACTGCAATGTCTACTTTCTGGGTTCAAGCGATTTCCAGCTAATTTTTGTATTTTTAGTAGAGACAAAGTTTTACCATGTTGACCAGGCTGGTCTCGAACTCCTGGCAAGTGATCTGCCTGCCTTGGCCACCCAAAATGTTAGGATTACAGGCGTGAGCCACTGTGCCTGGCCACCTTTCTCATTTAATCTTTACTCTGTTAAAGATTAGTAAAAATTATCTAGTAAAGAGATGGAGAAAGCCAGAGAGGCCACCTTTCAGATGGTCAGATGGTCAGAAGTCCTGCTCTCATGTTGGCGCTGGCAGCTCTGTGCCTGCACTTCCTTCTTCCGGACACACCATCCTCTCTTCGAAAGCAGAGACCACATCCACCCCTTGCCCGGCAGCATCCTTCCAGCATCTAGAATATGGCAGGTGCCGCATACAGATGCTGCTGGTGCATTCGTAGACAAGAGGGAGAGAGAGACAGAAACTGCTGAGACAATGGCAATGCAGGTTTATTTGACTCTCGGGGTACTGTCACAAAAATCTGGTTGTGAGTGGGATGGAAAATAAACCAAAGGCCATGTGATAGCCCCTCTGGGCTATGACCTTCAAGGACGGTGGCCCTGAAGGAAATAAATGCCCTTCCTCACTCTCCTCTCTCATTCCTGTCTTGGACCAGAGAATCCCAGGAGCTAGATCCAACTAAAAGTCAGAGGCAAGAGAGACGTTGATATGGTCCACATGGGCCATCCTTGAGGGTGGATATGAAGGGCACAGGAAACACCTGGGCTCCGTGGGAAGGTAGGGGAGTGGTTCTTGTTTCTCAGCAGATTTCTCTCATCTGTACCAAGCAGGCTTCATACAGCTTTGCTGATCTTCTCCAGCTCAGATACCAATGCGTCCTCAATTCCGCCACAGAAAACAGGCAAAGGCAGACTCAGGTAGAAACATGGTCAGAGGCCAGGTGCGGTGGCTCAAGCCTGTAATCCCAGCACTTTGGGAGGCCAAGCGGGCAGATCACTTGAGCTCAGGAGTTCAAGACCAGCCTGGCCAACATGGTGAAACCCAATCTCTACCAAAAATACAAAAAAATTAGCCGGGTATGGTGGCAGACGCCTGTAATTCCAGCTACTTGGGAGGCTGAGGCAGGAGAATCACTTGAGGAGTTGCAGTGAGCCAAGATCATGCCACTGCACTCCAGCGTTGGCAACAGAGCAAGACTACATCTGGAGAGAAAGAAAGAAAGATAAAGAGAGAGAGAGAGAAAGAAAGAAAGAAGGAAAGAAAGAAAAGAGAGAAAGAAGGAGAAAGAAGGAAAGAAGGAAAGAAAGAGGAGAAAGAAAGGAAGGAAGGAAGAAGGGAGGGAGGGAGGGAGGAAGGAAGGAAAGAAACATAGTCAGAGACAGACCTCAGACACATCCATCCATCCATTCCCCACCTTCTACAACCAAATCTCAGAAGAGAGATCAGAAGTCACGGCCCAGGCATGGTGGTTCACACCTATAATCCCAATGCTTTGGGAGGCCAAGCAAGGCAGGAAGATCGCTTGAGGCTGAATGTTAGAGACTAGACTGGGTAACATAGCAAAACCCCCTCTCTACAAAAAAATAAAGAAATTAGCCATGGTGGTGCACACCTGTAGTCCCAGCTTCTTGGGAGGCTGAAGTAGAAGGATCACTTGAGTCCAGGAGTCGGAGGCTTCAGTGAGCTGTGATCGTGCCACTGCACCCCAGTGTGGGTGATAGAGCGAGACCCTGTCTCTAAATAAAATAAAACCACAGCAGGGTTCCATCCCCAAACTGATTTGGGATTATTGAGGTTAGAGTGCATGGGAAGGAGAAAATAGATTTCTTTTTTAGGAAATAAGGTTACGACCTACAAGCTACTCAAACACCTGTCCTTTAGGAGACAATGGGCAGGTGGAAAGATAGGAAGTCAGTTTCTTTGGGGGATGGATATATATATATATGGATTTGATGCTGGAGTCTTCGGAATCTGAGTTTATATTAAAAATGTGGAAGTGCCAAACCTAAAAGCAAGTCTGTGGAGCCAAAGTGAGTGGGATGATAGCAGAGAAGAAAGACGCAGGCGAGGCTGTGATGCGGCACAGAGCTGGAGGCCCTGTGGGCTCACTCATCTAGCATTCTGCACCGCGCAGGTGGTGTGGGATCGCAGCGCTTGCAAGCGCCTGTTCATAGCTTATTGCCACAGGGGAGGCGCGCGGGCAGCAGCAGCCCGGGCGTTCAAAAGACCTGCATCGCTGTCAGAGAGCTGGGGATTGGGTCTCCGTAGAGACACACCAGAGTCTGGGAAACTTCTTATTTGCAGGCAGTTTTCGGTTGTCCACTTGCTCCGTCACTGCCCACTTCTGTGGGGCTGCAGTGGGAACCCCTTCCTAGGGTCCTGCTGAGCACCTGCCTTTCTGGGTAGTAAGTGTCCTTCTGTAGAATGTGCTCTCTCTCTCTCTCTCTCGCTCTCTGGTTCTCTCTCTCTCTCTCATATATATGATCTCACCATGTTGATACATATAGATCTCGATCTAGTTTATTCATTTTGATTCCTCAATAGTATTCCATTGCATATCTATTCATTTTATTTTCCTATTGCTCGATTATTAGAAATTTAGGATATTCCCACTTCAGGGCTGACAATGCAAGCCTGAGCAACACCGTCAGACCCCGTCTCTACAAAAATTATCCAGGCATGGTGGAGCATGCTTGTAGTCCCAGCTACTCAGGATGCTGAGGTGTGAGGATCACTGAACCCAGGAGGTCAAGGCTACAGTGAGCCATGATAGCGCCACTGCACCTTAGCCTGGGCGACAGAATATCCTGTGTCAAAAAGCCAAACAAAGCAAGCAAGCAAACAAACAAACAAACAAAAATAACCAATGCAGTGCTCAACACATTTTGAGCACCTAACCTGGTGCACATAACTTGAGCATTGCAGGGCAAATAGCTAAATGAGGAAATGTCAGGTGATGTGGGGAAGTGCATCTTCAAATTCCCTAGCTCTTGCCAAATTCCTTGTCAATTTGCTCTCAAGAAGATACACTCCCATTAGGAACACAAAACGGTTCCCATTTCCCCACACCCTTGCCAACAGTCTGTTGTCTGATGATCACATGTTGCCATTCTAATTTCTGTTTTCCTGGTTGAGAGTGAGTTGACATCTTCTCACATGCTTGTGGACTATTTTTTTTTTTCACTTGTGATTTGCCCAGTGATATCCCAGCCATTTTTCATTAGACTGTCTATATCTTTCTTACTGCTTTATAATAGTTTATGAAGTATTCCGGATACTAATATTTTTGTTGTTGTTATATGGGTTGTAAATATCTTCTCCCAGTCTATTGGTTCTTTTTTTTTTTTTTTAGTTAGACAAAGCATTATTTTTATTATTATTATTAGACAAAGCATGCTGCCCAGGCTGGAGTGCAGGGCTTGGTCTGGGCTCATTGCAACCTCTGTCTCCCAGGTTCAAGCAATTCTCCTGCCTCAGCCTCTGGAGTAGCTGGGATTACAGGCAGCCACTAACATGCCAGGCTCATTTTTGTATTTTTAGTAGGGATGGGGTTTCACCATGTTGGCCAGGCTGGTCTTGAACTCCTGACCTCAGGTGATCCACCCGCCTTGACTTCCCAAAGTGCTGAGATTACAGGCGTGAGCCACTGTGCCTGGCCTGTTGGTTGTTTTTTTTAATATTGAGGTTAGTGTTCTTCTGATATGCAGAAGTTTGGAATTTTAACGTAACAGAATTCTCCTTGTCCTTTGTGGTTTATAGTTTTTATATCTTATTCAAAAAGAATTTTCTCTATCCCCAATGGCATAAAAATATTTTTTCTTTTTTTTCTCTTTAATCCCAATTTATTGAGGCATCATTTTTACACAATAAAAGGCACCTGTGGATTTTGACAAATGCATACAACCATGTAACCACCCTCCACCCAAAAAAGATACAGAACATTTCCACCCCTACAGCTGCTTCCCTGCTCCTGCTGCTAGATAATCTGCCTTCCTGTCACCTGCTCTAGGCAGGGACCAACCTGCTTTTTATCACTATTTCTATTTCATATCAACAGAATAATACAGCACATACTCTTTTGTATCTGACTTCCTTTTCCCGGCATCATGCTTTTCTTTTTTTTTCAGTTCCGGGGTACATGTGCAGGTTTGTTACATAGGTAAACATGTGCCATGTTTGCCATGGTGGTTTGCTGCACCTGTCAACCCAGCATCATGCTTTCGAGGCATCATTTTGTTTTGTTTTGTTTTTTTGAGATGGGGTCTTGCTCTGTTGCCCAGGCTGGAGTGCAGTGTACGTTCTCAGTTCACTGTCACCTCCGCTTCCTGGGTTCAGGTGATTCTCCTGCCTCAGCCTCCCGAGTAGCTGGGATTACAGGCATGTGGCACCATGCCCGGCTAATTTTTATTTTTATTTATTTTTTATTATTTTTAGTAGAGATGGGATTTTGCCATGTTGGCCAGGCTGGTCTTGAACTCCTGACCTCAAGTGATCTTCACACCTCTGCCTCCCAAAGTGCTGGGATTACAGACATGAGCCACCTCGACCAGCTGAGGCATAATTTTGAGAGATCACTTATGCTTTTGAGAATCAGCCAGGTCATTGCACATACAAGCAATTTATCCTTTTTTTTTTTTTTTTGCTGAATAGTGTTCTGTTGTATGGATGTACCACAATTTGTGTTTTCACTTTTTGGTCATTCGGGTTGTTTCCAGTTTTTGGTTTTTATGAGTAAAGCTGCTGTGAACATTTGTGTACAAGTCTTGGTATGGGTGTATGTTTTTCTTTTCTTTGGGTAAATATCTAAGTGTGGAATCTCTGGGTCATGCGATGAGTGTATTTTTCCCCCATCCAACTTTATTTTTATTTTTTATTTCAATAGATTTTGGGGAGAATAGGTGGTGTTTGGTTACATGAATAAGTTCTTTAGTGAAGATTTCTGAGATTTTTGGTCCACTCATCACCCAAGCAGTGTACACTGTATCTAATGTAGTCTATTTTTTTTTTTTTTTTTGAGATGGAGTCTCACTCTGTCACCCAGGCTGGAGTGCAGTGATGTGATCTCGGCTCACCGCAACCTCCGCTTTCCTGGTTCAAGCAATTCTCCTGCCTCAGCCTCCTGAGTAGCTGGGACTACAGGCACGTGCCACCACACCCAACTAATTTTTTATTTTTGGGAGAGATGGTGTTTCACCACATTGGCCAGGCTGGTCTTGAACTCCTGACCTCAGGTGATCCGCCTGCCTCTGCCTCCCAAAATGCTGGGATTACAGGCATGAGCCACCATGCCCAGTCTTAATGTATAGTCTTTTATCCCTTACCGCCCCTCATCCTTTCCTCTGAGTCTCCAAAGTCCATTGTATCATTCTTAATGCCTTTGCATCCTCGTAGCTTAGCTCCCACTTATGAGTGAGAACATACAATGTTTGGTTTTCCATTCCTGAGTTATTTCACTTAGAATAACAGTCTCCAGTTCCATCCAGGTTGCTGTGAATGCCATTAATTCGTTCCTTTCTATGGCTGAGTAGTATTCCATGGGGTGTGTGTGTGTGTGTGTGTGTACCACATCTTCTTTATCAGGTGTATGTTTAATGTTATAACAACCGCTGAACTGTTTGCAAAGCAGTTGAGTGATTTTTACACTTCCTCCAGCCATGGATACCAGCTCTAGTCCCTCCACCAGAGCTCAGAATTATCTGTCTTTTAAATTTTAGCCCATTTTAGTGGAGGTGCTACTGATATCTTATTGTAGCTCTAATTTATATTTTCCTAATGATTGATAATGTTGAGCATTTTTCATGCGCTTCTTAGCCTGTGAAATGTCTGTTCAAATCTTTCACCCATTTTTAAATTCAGTTGTCTTCTTATTGAATCTTTTGTTAGATATTATACAAGTCTTTCTGTAACATCTGTGTATTGACAATATTGTCTTTTACGTGTCTTGACTTTATTTATTTATTTATTGAGACAGGGTCTTTCTCTCTCACCCAGGCTGGAGTGCAGAGGTATGATCCTGGCTCACTGCAACTTCCAACCCCCAAGTGTCAAGCAATTCTCCCACCTCAGCCTCCCAAGTAGCTAGGACAACAGCATGCACCATCATGGCTGGCTAATTTTTTGCATTTTTAGTGGAGAAGGGGTCTTACCATGTTGCCCATGCTGGTCTCAAACTCCTGAGCTCAAGACTTTTTATTTTTAAAGTGTCTTTCAGAAAGCAGTTTTTTTATTTTGATGAAGGAAAAAAAATATCAAATTTTTTCTTTATGTTGGTGCTTTTGTGTCTTATTTAAGACATCTTTGCCTATTCCAAGCTCAGAAAGATTGTCTCCTCTATTCACTTATGGAAGTTTCTTAATGTTATATTTTGCATTTAAGTCTATTACTCTATTTCAAGTTAATTTTTGTGGAAGGTGAAACATAAAGGTTGAGGTTCCCTTTTGCCTATGGTTGTCCAAGTGTCTGGGACCATTTTCTATGAAGATTATCATTTTCCTGATGCTAAATAACCTTAGCAGCTGTGTCAAAAATCAAGTAATCTGGCCGGACGCAGTGGCTCATGCCCATAATCCCAGCACTTTGGGAGACTGAGGCGGGTGGATCACTTGAGGTCAGGAGTTTGAGACCACCCTGGTCAACACGGTGAACCCCATCTCTATTAAAAATAAAAAAATTAGCGGTGTGGTGATGCACACCTGAAATCTCAGTTACTCGGGAGGCTGAGGCAGGAGAATCACCTGGATCTGGGAGGTGGAATTTGCAGTGAGCCGAGAACACGGCAGCCTGGGCAACTGAGTGAGACTCTGTCTCAAAAAAATGAAAATAAAATAAAAATCAAGTAACCATAGAACGGTGAGTTTATTTCTGGACCTCCATTCTAATCTATATTTCATAATCTGTATTCGCTGATCTGTCTGTCTATACTGACAGCAACACCACACTGTCTTAATTACTATTGTTTTTGTTGAAAGTTTTGAGGTTAACTGCAAGTCCTCCAACTTTGCTTTTGTTTTTTAAAAACTGTTTTGGATATACTAGGAGTTTACATTTCCATGTAAATTTTACAACTGCCATGTTAATTTTGACCCCCCAAAAAGGCCTGCTGACATTGTGTTGGTTGAGATTGTTTTGAGCCCTTAGATCCACTTCAAGAAAATGGACATATGGTAGCATTGAACGTGAACATGAACTGTCTCCACTTATTTAGGTCTTCTCTATTTATCTCGTTTTATAGTTTTAAGTGCAAAGTCCTTACCTATTTTTTTGTTGAATTTGTTTCTATATAATTTTATTGTTTTAGACCCTATAGTAAATTTTTTTAATTTTCACTTTTCAATTCTTTATAAAGAGCAACAATTTGACTTCTTATTGTCCAGTTTGGATGCCTTTTGTGTCTTTCTCTTTTCCGATTACTCTGGCTAAGACTTCCAGTACTATGTCAAATAGGAGTGGTGAAAGTAGGCATCCTTGTCTTGTTTCAGTTCTTAGGAGAAAGGGTTTTTACCTTTTCCTCATTCATTATCATGTTAGCTGTGGTTTTGTCATATATAATCTTTTTTATATTGAGCTAGATTCCTTCTATGCCTTTTTGAATGTTTTCATCAAATGCTTTTTCTGTATCTGTTGAGATGATCATATTGTTTTTTGTCCCTCATTCTGTTGATATAATATATTACATTTATTGGTTTGTGTATGTTGAATGATCCTTGCATTCCTGGGATTAATTTTAATGTATTTGTACAGTTTTCAAAGTGCCACTTGATGATGGCGTATTTTTTTTTTTTAAGACGAAGTCTTGCTCTGTCACCCAGACTGGAGTGCAGTGGCCTGATCTCAGTTCACTGCAACCTCCGCCTCCTGGGTTCAAGTGATTCTCCTGCCTCAGCCTCTAGAGTACCTGGAATTACAGGTGCATGCCACCATGCCCAGCTTATTTTTGTATTTTTAGTAGAGACGGGGTTTTACCATCTTGCCCAGGCTGGTCTTGAATTCCTGACCTCAAGTGATCCACCTGCCTTGGCCTCCTAAAGTGCTGAGATTACAGGTGTGAACCACCACACCTGACCCTATTTTTTGCTCATTTTTAATGTGCTGCTGGATTTGGTTTCCTAGTATTTTGTTCAGAATATTTGCAATCGTATTCATCAGGGATACTGGCCTGTAGTTTTCTTTTGTTGTTGTGTCTTTGCCTGGTTTTGTTATCAAGGTAATTCTGGTCTCTGAGTAGGGCAAACTCCTTACTATTCAATTTTGTGAGGAGAATTGATATTAGTTCTTCTTTGGAACCTTGGTAGAATTTGGCAGTGAAGCCATCCTGTCTTGGACTTTTCTTTGTTTGGGATACTTTTAATTACTGATTCAATCTCATTACTCATTACTGGCCTGTCAGGTTTTCTATTGCTTTCTGATTCCATCTTGGTAGGTTGTATGTGTCCTGGATTTATCCACTTACTCTAGGTTTTCCAATTTGTTAGTGTATTGATGTTCATCATAGTCTGTCATGATCTTTTGTATTTCTGTGGTATCAGTTGTAATCTCTCCTTTTTTCTTTTGTTTATTTGAGCCTTCTCTCTTTTTTTCCTGGTTAGTCTAGCAAGGAGTTTATCAATTTTATCTTTTCAAAAAACCAAATTTCACTTATTTATCCTTTGTATTTTTAAAGTCTCTATTTCATTTAGTTCTGCTCTGATCTTTATTATTTATTTTTTTCTACTAATTTTGGGTTTGGTTTGTTCTTAATTTTCTAGTTCCTTGAAGTACATCATCAAATTACTTATTTAAAATTTTTCTACTTTTTGATGTAGGCATTTATTTCTATAAACTTCCCTCTTAGCTCTGCTTTTGCCATAGCTCATAGGTTTCGGTATGTTGTGTTTTGAATTTCATTTATTTCAATATTTTTTAAATCTCCCCTTTATTTGTTTCTTGACACAATGGTCATTAAAGAGTATGTCATTTAATTTCCATGTATTTGTACAGTTTTCAAAGTTCCTTTTGTTATTGATTTCTAGTTTTATTTCATTGTGGTCCGAGAAGATACTTGATGTGATTTTCATTTTAGAAATTTTTTGAGACTTGTTTTGTGTTCTGACATACGGTCTATCCTGGTGAATGTTTTATGTGCTGATGAAAAGAATGTATTCTGCAGCTGTTGGATAAAATGTTCTATAAATTTCTGTTAGGTCCATTTGGTCTAATGTGCAGTTTAAATCCAATGTTTCTTCTTAATTTTCTATCTAGATGATCAATCTAATGCTGAGAATAGGGTGTTGAAGTCCCCAACTATTTCTGTGTTGGAGTCCATCTCTCCTTTTAGATCTAATAATAATTGCTTTATACATTTAGGTGCTCCAATGTTGGGTGTGTATATGTTTAGAACTGTTACATCCTCTTGCTGAATTGAATCCCCTTTTTCACTATATGGTGACCTTTTTAGTCTCTGTTATACTATTTCTGACATAAAGTCTGTCTTATATAAATAGAGCTACTCCTGCTCCCTTTTAGTTTCCATTTGCATAAAATATCTTTTTCCATTCCTTTGTTTCAGTCTTGTACGCAGCATATAGTTAGGTCATGTTCTCTTTATCTATTCAGCCAGTCTGTATAAGTGGAAATTTAAGCCATTTTTATTACTTATTTTTATTTTATTTTATTGATTTTTTTCTTTTGTCTTTTTTTTTTTTTTTTTTTTTTTTGGAGATTAAGTCTCACTCTGTTGCCCAGGCTGGACTGCAATGGCATGATCTTGGCTCACTGCAACCTCCACCTCCCAGGTTTAAGTGATTCTCCTGCCTCAGCCTCCAGAATAGCTGGGATTACAGGTGCCAGCCACCACACCTGGCTAATTTTTTGTATTTTTTGTAGAGACAGGGTTTTGCCATGTTGGCCAGGCTGGTCTTGAACTCTTGACCTCAAGTGATCCACCCACCTCAGCCTCCCAAAGGGATTACAGGTGTGAGCTGGGATTACAGGTGTGAGCCACCATGCCTGGCTGAAATTTAATTCATTTATATTCAAGCTTATTATTTATATGTGAGGGCTTATTTTTGTCATTCTGTTACTTGATTTCCAGTTGTTTTCTATACCCTTTATTTCTTTCTTCCTCTCTTTTTGTTTATCACTACGGTTTTGTGGTATTCCATAGTCATACATTTGAGTTTTTTCTCTTTCTTGTTTGTGTGTTTGCTCTTTCAGTGGTTTTTATATTTTTGTGTATTTTCATGATGCTAGTATTGATTTTTTACTTCCAGGTGTGGGACTCCCTTAAGCATTTCTTATAGGACTGGTCTAATAGTGATGAATTCCCCAGCTTTTGCTTGTCTGGGAAATACTTTCTTTCTCTTTCATTTATGAAGGAAAATTTTGCTGGGTAGAGTATCCTGGGCTGGCAGGTTTGTTTGGTTTTTCATTACTTTAAATATATCATCCCATTATCTCCTGGCCTGTAAGTTTTCCCCTAAGAAATCTGCTGTAAGTCTGATGGGGGTTCCTTTCTAGGTGACTAGATACTTTCTCTTGCTGTTTTTAGAATTTTCTCTTTGTCTTTGACTTTTTTTTTTTTGGAGATGGAGTCTTCCTCTGTCACCCAGGCTGGAGTGCAATGGCATGATCTCATCTCTCTGCAACCTCCGCCTCCTGGGTTCAAGGGATTCTCCTGCCTCAGCCTCCCAAGTAACTGGGATTATAGGCACGTGCCACCACACTGGGCTAATTTTTTTTTGTATTTTTAGTAGAGATGGAGTTTCACCATGTTCGCCAGGATGGTTTCAATCTCTTGACCTCATGATCCACATGAGCTCCATTATGTTGCAACAGATGTGAGTAGATATTGAGGAGGTGGGAGTAGGGTCTTGAGGCAGGAGGTGGGATTCAACTCCAGAGGCGGGGCTCAGACACTGGACCAGATTAAGGACTAGCTAAAACAGGGATGGGGTGGGCGGATCACGAGGTCAGGCGTTTGAGACTAGCCTGGCCAACATGGCGAAACCCCGTCTCTACTAAAAATACGAAAAATTAGTCAGGTGTGGTGGTGCCTGCCTGTAATCTCAGCTACTCGGGAAGCTGAGGCAGGAGAATCACTTGAACCTGGGAGGCGGAGGTTGCAAGTGAACTGAGATCACACCATTGCACTCCTGCCTGCCCGACAGAGCGAGACTCTGGCTCAATAGAAACAAAACAGAACAAAACAAAACAAAAAAGGCAAGCCAGAGGGAGAAGAAACAGCTTTCCTGAAGTGGTAGTGTTGCAGCTCCAGCCCTGTTGCAGTTCTGTCACTGCTCCTGCAGAGCAGGGCAACCCCATAGGCAGAGAGTAGCAGCAGCTCAGAGCAGTTTTGCAGTCAGATTTATACCCACTCTTATCTGCATGCAGATTAAGGGGTGGTTTATGCTGAAATTTCTAGGAAAGAGGTAGTAACTTTTGGGTCACTGGGTCATTGCTATGAAAAAGGCAGGTATCTCCTGGGTGTTGCCATGGCAATGGTAAACTGACATGGTGCACTAGTGGGCATGTCTTATGGAAAGCTGCTTCCACCTCATCCCTGTTTTAGCTAGTCTTCAATCTGGTCCAGTGTCTGAGCCCTGCCTCTGGAGCTGAATCCTGCCTCCCACCTCAAGACCCTCTACTCCCACCTCCTCAATATCTACTCACATCTACTGCGACATAATGGAGCTTGTGTTACGTAAGTGGGAGAAGAGAGAACAGGAGGTGATGCCATCATGAGGAAGAAGAATAGAGAGAATGCAGAAAATACTTCCCTGGCAGCCCACAGACTGGGCGTAAGCCCTGAGGCTTAAGGGATGGGGACTGGAGGCACAAAGGCTGCCCCACCTGCCAGGCTGTGCCTGTGGGTTAAAGATGTGAACAGCCCCACCTGCCAAGGCTGTGGCTTCTCTCGTGGAGGCTGAGGCAGGAAACTGCTTGAATCCAGGAGGCAGAGGTTGTAGTGAGCAGGGATGGCATCACTACACTCCAGCCTGGGTGACAAAGCAAGACTCTGACTCAAAAACAAACAAACAAACTCCACCTCCCATGCTGTGACAGACCCCACCATCCCTACCTCCCTGCCTCCTCTCCTGCCCACCTAACTCTGAATACCCTTCTCTTACCCACACCTCCTGGCACACTTGTGTTTTTGCCCTCACCTGGCTTCTAATTCAACAATCAAAACAACCTCTATTCAATGTGCCCTGTAGAAAAATAGGGAACAGCCCCCCACATCCCTAGCACCTTAGCTGGATGGTCCTTTCACCTCCTGCCTTTACTGAAGTTGCTGAAGGAATAAACAAACTCCAGCTTGGTGTCATTTCATGTACCCATTGCTGGAATAATGCCAGCTCTCTTCCACACTTTGAAGTTATTTAGGTGACCCCTGGTATAGACACACATTAAGGCCAACACAGGCTGGGGAGCTGGGCGTCCTGGGCTCCCTTTTCTCCCTGAGAAGCCCCAGTATCCTTATTCCTTGTTATTCTTGTTGAGCAAATATTCATTGAGCACCCCATAGGAGTCAGGCACTGTGTGAGGACATAGAATAAAACTGACAGCCTCTTCCAGAGGGGCAACAGCACACAGAGACGCGACCCTGGCTCACTGCAACCTCTGCCTCCCGCATTCAAATGATTCTCCTGCCTCAGCCTCTCAAGTGGCTGGGATTAACAGGCACCTGCCACCACCTGGCTAGTTTTTGTATTTCAGTAGACACGGGGCCTCCCAGAGTCCAAAGTGAAATCCTCTATGGGTTCAAAGTCTCAAGCTTTATTTTTTAAAACTGTTTATTTTGAAATAGTTATAGATTCACGGGAAATTGCAAATAAATGTAGACGGATGTCCCATGTACACTTCACCAAATTCCTCGCTATGGTAATGTCCTATATAACTATAGTACAATGTCAACACTAGGAAATGGACATTGGTGCCATGCACAGCTTATTCAGATTTTACCGATTATCCATGCCTTTGTGTGTGTGCATGCATGTGTGCCTGCAGGTAGCTCTATGCAATTTTGCCACATGTATAGCTTTGTGTGACCATCACCCCCAATCAAGATACTTTTTTTTTGAGATGGAGTTTTGCTCTTGTTGCCCAGGCTAGAGTGCAATGGCACAATCTCAGCTCGCTGCAACCTCCGCCTCCTGGCTTCAAGCAATTCTCCTGCCTCAGCCTCCCAAGTAGGTGGTATTACAGGCATGTGCCCAACACCCAGCTAATTTTGTATTTTTAGTAGAGATGGGGTTTCTCCATATTGGTTAGGCTGGTCTCGAACTCCTGACCTCAGGTAATCCACCTGCCTTGGCCTCCTAAAATGCTGGGATTATAGGCATGAGCCACCAAGCTTGGCCTCCAATCAAGATACTTAACTGGGCTGGGCGAGGTGGCTCACACCTGTGGATTGCTTGAGGTCAGGAGTTCAAGACCAGCTTGGCCAACATGGTGAAACCCTGCCTCTACCAAAATACAAAAACTAGTCGAGCGTGCTGGCAGGTGCCTGTAATCCCAGCCACTCAGGAGGCTGAGGCAGGAGAATCGCTGGAATCCAGGAGGCAGAGGTTGCAGTGAGCCGGGACTGTGTCACTACACTCCAGCCTGGGCAACAGAACAAGACTCTGTCTCAAAAACAAACAAACAAACAAACTTAACTGTGCCATCACAAGACTCCTAGTACTGCCTTTCTATACAAATACCCATCCCTTTTTCCCCATCCCTTTCTCAACCCTAACCCCTGGCAACAATGAATATATTCTCAATCTCTATAATTATATTATTTTACAAATGTTATACAGGCAAACTCACACAGTATTATTCTTTTGAGACTGGCTTTTTTCAACATAATTTTCTACAGGTTCATTCATGTTGTTGTGTGTACCAATAGATCGTTCCTTTTTATTGCCAGTAGCACTCCATGGTATGAATCTATCACAGTTTGTTTAACCATCACCCACTGAAGGATATTTGGGTAGTTTTCAAGTTGGAGCTATTATGAATAAAGCGTCTATGAACATTTATGTATATACTTCTACATAAAAATAAGTTTTCATTTATCTGGAAAAAAATGCCCAAGAGTATAATTGCTGGGTCATATGATAAGTTCACTTTTAGTTATCAAAGGAACTGCCAAACTATTTTCTAGAGTGGCGGAACCATTTTACGTGCTCCCTTCAGCAATGTATAAGTGATCCAGTTTTTCTACATGCCTGCCAGCATTTGGTGTTATCATTACTTTTTTATTTTAGCCATTCTGATAGGTGTGCAGAAGTGTCTTGGTAAGTTTCAATTTGCATTTCTTTACCAGCTAATGATGTTGGGCATCTTTATTTGCCCTCTGTGTATTCTCTTCAGAGAAATGTCTGTGCAGATTTTATGCCTATTTTCTAATTTGGATTGTTTGAGAGTTTTGTTTTGTTTCATTTTTTACTATTGAATTCTGAGGGTTTTTTTTTTTTTTTTTTTTTTTTTTTTTACAGTCTAGATACTAGTCCTTGGTCATATATGTGATTTGCAAATAGTATCTCTTAGTCTCTATTTTGCCTCTTCATCCTGAATCTTATGCAAAGCAAAAGTTTTTCATTCTGGTTTATCAAAGTTTCCTTTCGTGGATAATACTCAGGCTTAGATACTGAACATTTCCATATATATATATATACATTTATATATATATAAATATTTTTATATTTATATATTACATATATATATATATATATGAGAGAGAGAGAGAGAGACAGACAGACAGACAGTCTCTCTCTGTCGCTCAAGCTGGAGTGCAGTGGCACAATCTCAGCTCGCTTCAACGTCTGCCTCCCAGGTCCAGGCAATTCTCCATCCTCAGCCTCCCAAATAGCTGGTATTACAGGCGCCTGCCACCATGCCCAGCTAATTTTTTTGTATTTTTAGTAGAGACGGGGTTTTGCCATGTTAGCCAGGCTGGTCTCGAAATCCTGACCTCAAGTGATCTGCCTGCCTCAGCCTCCCAAAGTGCTGAGAGTACAGGTATGAGCCACTGTGTCTGGTCTCCTCTTATATTTTTTCCTAGATATATGATAAGTTTAAATTTTACATTTCAGTCCATGATCCATTTTTAGTTAATGTTTGTATAAGATGTGAGACAAGTTGAGGTTCATTTTTCTGCCTATGAACGTCCAGTTGCTCCAGCACATTTAGTGGAAAGTCTGTTTCTCCTCCATTAAATTCCTTTTGCTCCTTTGTCAACTGTTAGTCAGGCATCTTTATGTGAATCTACCTCTGTATTCCCTATTCTGTTCCATTGATCCATATGTCTATCCTTAGGATCATATCCTCTTACTTACTGTAGCTACGTAGTAAAATCTTAAAATCTCAACACCAGGTAGAATGTTTCCTCCCACCATATGTTTTTTTCAAAATTGTTTTGGCCAAGCTGAGTCTTGTGTCTTTTCCTATACATTCATCTATCTATCTATCTATCTATCTATCTATCTATCTATCTATCTATCTATCTATGACAAAGTCTTGCTGCAACATCTAGGCTGGAGTTCAATGGTGCAATCTCGGCTTACTGCAAGCTCCACTTCCTGGGTTCAAGCAATTCTCCTGCCTCAGCCTCCCGAGTAGCTGGGACTACAGGCATGCACCACCACACCTGGATAATTTTTGTATTTTTAGTTGAGACGAGGTTTTGCCATGTTGGCCAGTCTGGTCTCGAACACCTGCCCTCAAGTGATCCACCTGTCTCAGCCTCCCAAAGGGCTGGGATTACAGGTGTGAGCCACTGCACCCAGCCTAAATTTTAGCAGAAGCTTACGTCTGCAAAAAATCTCGCTGAGAATTTGGTAAGAATTGCATTAAACCTATAAATCATTTAGAGAGACTTGACATCTTTACTATGTTAAGTCTTTCAATCCATGAACTTAGTATGTCTCTCCAAGTATTTAGGTTTTCTTGGATTTTTTTCATTATTATTCTGTAATTTTCATCATACAGATTCTGTACCTGTTTTGTTAGATTTATAGCTAAGTATTTTTCTTCGGAGCAATTTTAAGTGGTATTGTGTTTTTCATTTTTATTTTCACTTATTTGTTGTCAGTATATTAAAATACAATTGATTTTGCATGTTAATCTTATATCCTGCAACCTTACTGAACTCACTGAACTTTTTAAGTAGTTCTACAAGTTTTTTGTAGATTCCTTGGGATTTTCCTTGTAGACAACATGTCATCTGCAAATAGAGACAGTTTTATTTTTTTCCTTTCTGATTTGTATGCTTCTTCTTTCTTTTCCTTGTCTTATTGCAGTGACTAGAACTTCCAATATTATGTTCAATAACAATGATAAGAGTGAACATTCTTAGCTTGTTTCTGACCATAGAGGAAAGCATGCAGTCTTTTGCTATTAAGTATGATGTAAGCTTTAGGTTTTTGTAGATCCCCTTTATGAGGTTGAAGACGTCCCCTTCAATTACTACCGTACCAAGAGTTGTTATCAGCCGGGCACGGTGGCTCATGCCTGTAATCCTAACACTTTGGTAGGCTGAGGCCGGTGGATCACCTGAGGTCAGGAGTTCGAGACCAGCCTGACCAACATGGAGAAACCCCATCTCTACTAAAAATCCAAAAAAAAAAATTAGCCAGGCGTGGTGGTGCATGCCTGTAATCCCAGCTATTAGGGAGGCTGAGGCAGGAGACTCGCTTGAACCCAGGAGACAGAGGTTGTGGTAAGCTGAGATTGTGCCATTGCACTCCAGCCTGGGCAACAAGATTGAAACTCCATTTCAAAAAAAAAAAAAAGTTGTTATAATGAATGGCTGTTGAATTTTTTAAATGCTTTATCAAATGCATCAATTGACATATTCATATAATTTTTCTTCTTTAGCCTGTTAATTCGGTGGATGACATTGATTTTTGAGTAGTGAACCAACCTTGCATACCTGTAAGAAATTCCACTTGGTTGTTGTGTATTATTCTTTTTATACATTGTTGAATTCTATTGCTAAAATTTTGTTGAGAATGTCTTTAAGTTCATAAACGTATTAGTTTGTAGTCGTTTTTTTTTTCTTTTTGAGGTGGAGTCCTGCTCTGTTGCCCAGGCTAGAGTGTAGCGGTGTGATCTTGGCTCACTGCAACCTCTGCCTCCTGGGCTCAGGTGATTCTCCTGCCTCAGCCTCCTGAGTAGCTGGGGTTTCAGGCCCAAGCCACCATGCCTGGCTAACTTTTGTATTTTTAGTAGAGACAGGGTATCACCATGTTGGCCAGGTTGGTCTCAAACTCCTGACTTCAGGAGATCCACCCACCTCAGCCTCCCAAAGTGCTGGGATTACAGGCGTGAGCCACGGTGCCCAGCCTCCTAGTTTTCTTTTTTGTCAGAATTTCGTATCAGGGTAATACTAGCCTCAATTAAATGAGTTTGGAAGTGTTCACTCCTCTTCTGCTTTCTGAAAAACATTGTGCAAAATTGATGTTTATGAATTGAAACATTCATTTTTGATGTTTGGCACAGGTCTCTAATGAAACATTCTGCCCATAGAGATACCTTTTTCAGAAGTTTCATAATTACATATTCAATATCTTTAATAGTTACAGAATAATTCAGGTAATCTATTCCATCTTGGCTTAGTTTTATGGTTTTTGAGGAATAGGTTTATTTCTTCTAAGTTGTTGAATTTATGAGTGTAAAGTTATTTGTAGTATCCTATTAGTATTCATTTAATGGCACCAGGATCTATTGCAGTATCATGAATTTCATTCCTGATACTGATGATGTGTCTTCTCCCTTTTTCTCTTTGTCAGTCTTGTTAGAGCTTTATATATTTTGTCGATCATTATGAAGAACCAGATTTCGGTTTAATTTTCTCTATTATTTTCCTTTTTTAATTTTGTTGATTTCTGCTCTTGTGTTTATTGTTTCCTTCCTTCTACTTGCTTTGGGATTAATTTGCTCTTCTTTTTTTAGGTTCTTGAAAAGGAAGCTTAAGTGATTGATTTGAGATTTTTCCTTTTTTCTAACATAATACTTATATGTCCCAACCTCCTTCTGTTACCGTTTTCTTTCTGTTTGGGGAGCTTCCTCCAAGGATAGATCCACTAGCAACAATTCCCTTAGTTTTCCTTTGTGTGCGAGTGACTTTATTTTCCCTTTATTCCCGAAGGATGGTGTCGTTGGACAGAGGATTTGCAGTGGGAGGTTCTTTTCTTTCAGCACTTAAAAAATGTTGAGCTGGCCACGTCTAGTGGCTCATGCCTGTAATCCCAGCACTTTGGGAGGCCATAGCAGGAGGGTCACCCGAGCCAATGAGTTTGAGACCAGCCTGGGCAAAATAGTGAGACCCTGTCTCTATAAAAAACTTTAAAAATTAGCAAAGCCTGGTGGCACGCACCTGTAGTCCCAGCTACTTGGGAGGCTGAGGTAGGAAGATCACTTGACCCCAGAAGGCAGAGGTTGCAGTAAGCAAGATCACACAACTGCACTCCAGCCTGGGTGACAAAGTGAGACCCTGTCTCAAAAAAAAAAAAAAAAAAAAAAAAAAGTTGGGTCACTTCCTTCTGGCCTTGATAGTTTCCAGTGGGAAATTCATTGTCATTTGAATTGGCATTCCTTCATAGGGAACACATCCTTTCCCTGGCTATTTTTAAGATTTTGTCTTTGTTTTTAGTTTTCAGAAGTTTGATTATGACGTATCTTGGGGGTTTCTTTTCGTATTTCTTTAAATACTTTTTTAGTCCACACTCTCTTTTCTCATTCTGGGATTCTGATGATATATAAGAGCGTTATGTCTTTTGTTTCTGTCCCACAGAACACTGAAGCTCTTTTTCCTTTTTTCAGTCTGTGTTCTTGCTTTTGTTTAGATGGAGTATATTCTATTGATCTGTTGCAAGTTCATCATTTCTGTCTTGTGTCATCTCCTTTATACTACTGAGTCCATCTGGTACATTTTTTAAAATTTCAGTTATTGTATTTTGTGTTTTATAATATCCATTTTCATTTGGTTCTTTGTTTAAACTACTGCTCTTTCTTTGGTGAGAGTTTTAAACATCTTTTTTTTCATTTGTTTCAAGAGAGTGTAGAAGTGTTTGTTGAGGCATTTTTATGAGACTGCTTTTTTTTTTTTTTTTTTTTGGAGACAGAGTCTTTCTCCATCGTCAGGCACCAGGCTGGAGTGCAGTAGCGCGACATCAGCTCACTGCAACCTCCGCCTCCTGGGTTCAAGCAATACTCCTGCCTCAGTCTCCCGAGTAGCTGGGACTACAGGCGTGCACCACCACTCCCAGCTAATTTTTGTATTTTTAGTAGAGACAGGGTTTCACCATGTTGGCCAGGGTGGTCTCGATCTCTTGACCTCGTGATCCGCCCACCTCGGCCTCCTAAAGTGCTGAGATTACAGGCATGAGCCACCGTGCCCTGCGAGACTACTTTAAAATTCTTGTCAGGTAATTCCAACATCTGATTTATCTAGGTTTTGGAGACAGTTTGTCTTTTCTCATTCAAATGGTGGTTCTTTGGTATGATGAGTATTTTGCAATTGTATTCTGGACACTGGATATTATTTTGCACACTCTTGATCCTATTAAAATCTGTTTTGGGGCTGCCCATGGTGTCTCACACCTATAATCCCAGCACTTTGGGAAGCTGAGGTGGGAGGATTGCTAGAGCCCAGGAGTTTGAGACCAGCCTAGGCAACATAGCAAGACCCTGTCTCTACAAATAATAATATGACAAAAATTAGCCAAGAATGGTAGTGTGCACCTGTGGTCTCAGCTACTCGGGAGGCTGAGGCAGAAGAATTACTTGAGCCCAGGGGTTGAGGCTGCAGTCAGCTGTGATTGCACCACTGCACTGCAGCCTGGCGACAGAACAAAAGTCTGCCTTCTTTAAAAAAAATTTTATTTTAGCAAGCAGTCACTCTATTTAGTTTTAGTATATAGGTTCTGACATGTATTTGTAGGCATTAGTTTCAGGGACAGACTGGTCATCAAAACACTTTTCTTTCTTTCTTCCTTCCGTTCGTTTGTTTGTTCGTTTGTTCTTTTTTTTTGAGACAGAGTTTTGTTCTTGTTGACTAGGCTGGAGTACAATGGCACAATCTTGGCTTACCGCAAGCTCTGCCTCCTGGGTTCAAGCCATTCTCCTGCCTCAGCCTCCCAAATAGTTGGGATTACAGGCATGCGCCATCATGCCCAGCTAATTTTGTATTTTAGTAGAGATGGGGTTTCTCCATGTTGGTCAGGCTGGTCTCGAACTCCTGATCTTAGGTGATCCGTCCGCCTTGGCCTCCCAAAGTGCTGGGATTACAGGTTTGAGCCACCATGCCCGGCCCATCAGAACACTTTCAATGTGATTTGGAACTGCTTCATTCTTCTAGCACTGCTAGGGCTACTTTTAGCCCTGCTCCATTTCTGTTGATGTTGTTGGTTAAGGCAGAAGGCAATTCCCTGAGCTGCTTGGTGTTTGTGGGCTACATTCTTCCGCTAAATGGTTAGAGGACCTGGGTCTTATGCCACTGCATGAAGAGCAGATAGACACAGAGCTAAGCTGACGCTGCCCCTGCAGGCTGTGATTGCAGGTGGGTAAGGCTGTCTGCCAGTGCTTCTGTTGTGGAGGGGGCATGGGGACTCCCCACTAGGTGTCTTTTGGGTTTTCCTTAAGTTGTTCTTTGTTCATTTGTCCAGAGAGAGCAAGATTTTCTTAGCTTTGGGTTTTTTTTTTTGTTTTGTGTTTTTGAGATGGAGTCTCACTCTGTCTCCCAGGCTGGAGTGCAGTGGCATGATCTCAGCTCTCTGCAGCCTCCGCCCCGCTGGGTTCAAGTAATTCTCCTGCCTCAACCTCTCGAGTAGCTGGGGTTACAGGCACTCACCACCACTCCCGGCAAATGTTTGTATTTTTAGTAGAGATGAGGTTTCCCCATGTTGGCCAGGCTGGTCCCAAACTCTTCACCTCTGGTGATCTGTCTCAGCCTCCCAAAGTGCTGGGATTACAGGTGTGAGCCATCATGTCCGGCCTCTTTGTTTTTTTTTCAAGTGCTTGATGGAAGTTCTAGGTTGTGGGACTCTTCAGCACCTGGTCTAGGTTATGTGGAAGATAAAAAACAAGAAGACTCTGCCAAGAGTGGTGGCTCACACCTGTAATCCCAGCATTTTGGTAGGCCAAGGCAGGTGGATCATTAAGGTCAGGAGTTCAAGACCAGCCTGGACAACAAGGTGAAACACCATTTCTACTGAAAAAAAAAAAATGAACTGGGCGTGGTAGTGGGAGCCTGTAATTTCAGCTACTCGGGAGGCTGAGGCAGGACAATCCCTTGAACCTGGGAGGCAGAGGTTGCAGTGAGCCAAGATCGGGCCAGTAGACTCCAGCCTGGGTGACAAGAGCAAAACTCCCTCTCAAAAATAAATAAATAAATAAGCCTGGTTATCAGAATACAGAGTTCTTCTGAATTTTAAAACTAAAACTTGAGTTCTGGTTCTGGAAGAAGGTGATGCTTTTCCCTGCTCCTCCCTTTGGTTTAAAGGCTCACTACCATGTGCTCCCTTACATCCGGTAAAACCAGGAGGGCCTGGAGTGGCCTAACTGCAACTTTCCCTCCTCACTCTGCTCTCATTGATAGAGTCCTCTAGTCAATCGACCCTCCTCATCAGGGAGACCAGGAGCACTTCCTGTTTGTCCCTGAGTATTGGGTTTTGGTCTCAATTAGCCCATGGAATTTTCCAAAAGGACCAGTCACAACCTCCCTTCGAAACCAGGAAGCACCACACTCTCTCTATACTGCAAAGCCTGCCTCCCACAGCCCCTGGCTGCTCCTTCTGTCCCCAACACCCATGTGACCCTGTGTGGCATGTGGTGCTCTCCACCCCCATGTGTATATATGACTGTTAACTGTTGGTGTCATCTTTCCAGTCTCACCACTTGTGTATTTGACCATCCCTACAACCCCAGGGCAGGAATTCCTCCCCAGCCAAGGGGGTGAAGAGGAGGCAATTAAAACACTCCCCTTTAAATAGAACTAAATATCCTGGGAATTATTTAACAGACTGATAAAAATGACTTAAACCTTCAAAGAGAAAGGTAGGCTAGCTACGGGCCTCAGGAAAAATAATGCAGTGAGTTCCCTGAGTATCTTTTTTCTTTTTCTTTTTTTTGAGACAAGAGTTTCACTCTGTTGCCCAGGCAGGAGTGCAGTGGTGCAATCTTGGCTCACTGCAACCTCCACCTCCTGGGCTCAAGCAATTCTCCTGCCTCAGCGTCCCAAGTAGCTGGGACTACAGGCACACGCCACCACACCCAGCTGCTTTTTTTTTTTTTTTTAAGTAGAAACGGTGTTTCATCTTGTTGTCCAGGCTGGGCAACTTTACAGTGTGCTATGATCGTACCACTGTACCCCAGCCTGGGCAACAGAGCAAGACCCTGACTCTTAAAAAATAACAAGTGAGGCTGGGCATGGTGGCTCACACCTGTAATCCCAGCACTTTGGGAGGCCATGGATCACCTGAGGTCAGGAGTTCAAGACCAGCTTGGCCAACTTGGTGAAACTCCATCTTTGCCAAAAATACAAAAATTAGCCGGACATGGTGGTGCATGCCTGTAATCCTAGCTACTCAGGAGGCTGAGGCAGGAGAATCATTTATACCTGGATGCAGGGGTTGCGGGGAGCCGAGATCACGCCATTGCACTCCAGCCCCATTGGAGGCCTCTGAGAAAGCCTAGAGCAGACCTCCCCATTGTCAGATGCAAGAGGCAAGACACCTGGGTGTTTATTTGACATCTCCACAATTGTAGAGAGCTAAGGGGGGCCTTATTAACTTGCTGGCCTGCCCCATGCATGAGGAGCTATTGCACTCCTGGCCAACAAAGACCCTCAGGCAGAGAGATACAGGGGCAGTAGGAAGCCATAGGGTCTATGTGTACCCAAAGGCAAGTGCTGAGGGGAAATGGGTGGAGCACTGGCAGAACCTTTTTCTTTATTTCTTTATCTTTATATCTTTTTTTTTTTTTTTTTTTTTGAGAAGGAGTCTCTCTCTGTCATTCAGGCTGCTGGAGTGCAGTGGCATGATCTCAGCTCACTGCAACGTCTGCATCCCAGGTTTAAATGATTCTCCTGCCTCAGCCTCCCAAGTAGCTAGGACAACAGGCACCCGCCACCATGTTCAGCTAATTTTTTGTATTTTTAGTAGAGATGAGGTTTCACCATGTTAGCCAGGATGGTCTGGATCTCCTGACCTCATGATCTGCCCGCCTTGGCCTCCCAAAGTGCTAGAATTACAGGCGTGAGCCACCAAGCCCGGCCACACCAGCTTTTTCAAAGACCCTACATGATCTGACTTCCCTCCTACCCCCTACCCCAGGCACCCCTGCGACCTCACCTTCTGCAGCTCCCCAGCCCCTTACACACCCCAGCCACAGAACCTCCTTCTTTCTGTTTCTCAGACACATCAGGCACACTCCTACCTCAGGGGCTTTGCACTTGCAGCCCCTCTGCCCCAAATGCTCTCCCACCAGGAATTCTTATGTCTCCCACCTTACCTTCCTTTTTCTTCCTGGGGGTGAGGATGGAGTCTGGTTCAGTCGCCTAGGCTGGAGTGCAGTGGTGCCATCTCAGCTCACTGCAACCTCTGCCTCTGGGGCTCAAACGATTCTCCTGCCTCAGCCTCCAAAGCAGCTGGGACTACAGGTGCAAGCCACCATGCTGGCTAATTTTTGCATTTTTCTTTTATTTTATTTTGAGGTGGAGTCTCGCTTTGTTTGCCCAAACTGGAGTGCAGTGGTGCCATCTCGGCTGACTGCAACCTCCACCTCCTGGGTTCAAGCAATTTTTTTTGTCTCAGCCTCCCAAGTAGCTGGGACTACAGGCACAGGCCACCACACCCAGCTAATTTTTGTGTTTTAGTTGAGATGGGTTTTCACCAGGCTGGTCTCGAACTACTGACCTCAGGCGATCCACCTGCCTCAGCCTCCCAAAGTGCTGGGATTATAGGCTTGAGCTACCTCGTCCAGCCTCCTGCCTTACCTTCTTTGGGGCCTTATTTAAATCCAAACACAGCATTGGCCGGGCATGGTGGCTCACGCTTGTAATCCCAGCACTTTGGGAGGCTGAGGCGGGTAGATCACGAGGTCAGGAGTTCGAGACCAGCCTGGCCAACAATGGTGAAACCCCATCCCTACTGAAAATACAATAATTAGCCAGGTGTGGTAACATGTGCCTGTAATCCCACCTGCTCAGGAGGCTGAGGCAGGAGTATTGCTTGAACCTGGGAGGTGGAGGTTACAGTGAGCCGAGATCACGCCATTGCACTCCAGCCTGGGCAACAAAAGCGAAACTCAGTCTCAAATAATAATAATAATTTTAAAATACAGTGTATAGTAACCTTTTAAAATTTACTTTTGTATAATTAATTTATATTTCATCTTTTTTTTCTTAATCCCCTTCCTGCTGAATGCAAATATAGTAACCTTTGAATCCAAATGCACCATCGGCCGGGTGTGGTGGCTCACGCTTATAATCCCAGCACTTTGGGTGGCTGAGGCAGGTAGATCACGAGGTCAGGAGTTCGAGACCAGCCTGGCCAACATGGTGAAACCCCATCCCTACTGAAAATACAATAATTAGCCAGGCTTGGTGACATGTGCCTGTAATCCCAACTATTCAGGAAGCTGAGACAGGAGAATCGCTTGAACCCAGGAGGTGAAGGTGGCAGTGAGCTGAGATCATGCCACTGCACTCCAGTCTGGGCGACAAAGCTAGACTGTCTCAGAACAAACAAACGAACAAAAAAAATGCAGCATCAGAGGTAGAGACTGAAAGCTTTGCCATTGTTGGTCCCTGCTGTTTAACCACTGATGTAGTATTCTGATGATGCTACGGTGCTGCTTAGGTACTCTAAATACATTATTCTTTTCATTTTATGAATGATATACCAATTTTTTTTACTGTGAAGTACTTATAGGTGTAAAAAATGGATTGCTTATTGATAGCATATAAATTCAGAGTCAGTAATGGCTGGGTGTGGTGGCTCATGCCTATAATGCTGGCACTTTGGGAGGCCAAGGCCGGTGGATCACTTGAGGCCAAGAGTTCAAGACCAACCTGGCCAACATGGTGAAACCCCATCTCTACTAAAAATACAAAAATTATCTGGGTGTGGTGGCAGATGCCTGTAATTCCAGCTACTTGGGAGGCTGAGGCAGGAGAATCACTTGAACCCAGGAGGTGGAGGCTACAGTGAGCCAAGATGGAGCCACTGCACTCCAGCCTGGGTACAGAGTGAGACTTGGTCTTTAAAAAAAAAAAAAAGGAATCGTGGTGATGCCAACTCACCACAGATTGTCCACCCAGGTGGCTGAGATAGTGACACCTTTTTATAGACTATTCTATATAGTTGCATTGCAGCTATGTGTATAAGATGTATATAAAACAAATAAATTTTGTGTTTAGACTTGGCTCCTATCCACAAGCAATCTCATTACATATATGCAAATATTCCAAATTTTTTAAAAATACAGTATTCAAAACACTTCTGATCCCAAGCATTTTCAGATGAGGGATACTAATCTATATTTACAAAGGTGAGGACAGGGTATAGAGAAATCAGGAGGGGAAATGAGTCTTCCTAGGGGTACTATAGCCAACCGAAGTTAACATCCCTAGGCTGGAAGGGGAGAATGGAGAGGTCATCTCAGAATCAGGTGGGCTGTGTGGGAAAAGCCTCTAGCAGGGGCTGAAGTCTTTGTTATTTATTTATTTTATTTATGGTTTTTTTTTTTTTTTTTTTGAGACAGAATCTCGTTCTGTCACCAGGCGCCAGGCTGGAGTGCAGTGGTGGGATCTCGGCTCACTGCATCTCACCTCCTGTATTCAAGCAATTCTCCTGCCTCAGCCTCCCAAGTAGCTGGGACTACAGGCATGTGCCACTATGCCCAGCTAATTTTTGTACTTTAGTAGAGACGGGGTTTCACTATGTTGGCCAGGATAGTCTTGATCTCTTGACCTTGTGATCTGCCCGCCTCGGCCTCCCAATTTGTTTTTTTTTTTTTTTTTTTCTAAGAACTAGGGTCTCGCTCTGTTGCCCAGGCTGGAGCACAGTGGCATGATCATAGCTCACGGTAGCATCAAACTCCTGGGCTCAAAGGCTCCTCCTGTCTCAGCTTCCTCGGTAGCTGGGACCACAGGTGTATGTCACCATACCCAGCTAATTTCTTTCTTTCTTTCTTTCTTTTTATAGAGACAGGTTCTTGCTATGCTGTCCATGATGGTCTCCAATTTCTGGGCTCAAGCAATCCTCCCACCTCGGCCTCTCAAGGTGCTGGGATTACAGGCAATAAGCCACTGGGCCCAGCCCAGGGCTAAGGTCTTGAGAGGCGTGATGAGAGAGGCTGGCTTGCCTCCCTCCAGTCTCCTGAAGATGCTTCCCATCAGCCATGCCCAACAGGAATTCAGAAGGTAAGAGAACTCCTTCACACTGTTCACAGTATCAGGCCCAGTGCAGGGGGCAGGGCAAATGGAAGATGTCCAGCACACTCTCCAAAATAGCAACACACACTCCTATTCCCCTTCCTTCCTTTATTTTTAGCACTGTCTAACCTATATACATTTTACTTATTTTTGTTATTGGGTTTTTGTTGTTGTTGTTGTTGTTTTCTTCTTTGAGACAGGGTCTTGCTCTGTCACCCAGGCTGGTTATAGCTCACTGCAGCTTCAACCTTGCAGGCTCAAAGAATTCTTTTACCTTAGCCTCTGGAATAGCTGGGACCACAGGTGCATGCCACCACACCTGGCTAATTTTTTTTTTTTTTTTTTTTTTTTAAGAGATGAGGTTTCCCTATGTTGCCCAAGCTGGTCTCAAACTCCTGCGCTCAAGTGATCCTCCCACCTGGGCCTCCCAAAGTGCTGTAATTACAGGCATGAGCCACCACACCCAGCCTTATTTTTGTTTCTTGTCCATCTTTCTCCACTGGAGTGTAAGCTCCACAAGATTGGGGCTTTTTTTGTATTCATTCACTACTATATCCTAGTGCCTGAAAGACAGAATGTGTTTAATAACAGTTTTTTGAGTAAAGTTGCTATGTAGATGTGGCAGGCAGAATAATGCCACCCAGTGTGTCCACATTTTAAACCTGGGGATCTGTGAGTATCTTAGGTTATGTGGCAAAGGGGAATTAAGATTGCCAGTGGAATTAAGATGAATTAGTAGAGGAAGGATATTATCTGAGGGGTGGAGGGTGGGCAATGGAATCATTAGAGTCCAGAAAAACAAGGGTCAGGGGATCTAAAGATGCTTCACAGCTGGTTTGGGGGACAAGGGAAGGGACCACAAGCCATGGAATGCAGGTGGCCTCCAGAAGCTAGAAAGGACAAGGAAACAGATTCTCTCCTAGAGCTCCAGAAAGGAATGCAGCTCTGTTGACACCCTCATTTAAGCCCAGTGTGACCCATGTCAGACTTCTGACATCTAGAATTGTAAAATGAAAATGGATCATCTTAAAATCAGTGTTGGGCTAGGCATGGCGGCTCACACCTGCTATCCCAGCACTTTGGGGGCCCAACATGGGAGGATTGCTTGAATCCAGGAGTTCAAGACCAGCCTGGGCAACATAGGGAGCCCCTGTTTCTACAAAAAGAAAAAGAACACACATTAGTGTTGTTCTAAACCACATTTGTGGTAACTTATAGCCACAAGAGGAAACCAATATACTAATCTCTGTTTTTAATACAGAAGCACAGGCTCTGGAGCCAGTTGAAGCTGCTTTTTTGACCCCTCCTTAAGGAGAAAGCTTGCACCTTCATTTTCTGTGTAAATGAAACTATTAAATATTGTTTCTTCCTGGGGGAGGTAAGAAGTAGGGGGTGGTAGTTGTCTGGGTTTGGGGAGCTGGTGATGCATGGAACACTCACAACTCAGAGCCTGGCCTCCAGTAACCTGGCTGATTGTAGAATTCAGTAGATATTTGTGGAAGGATAAATGCATTTCATCAAGTGATGTTCCATAATCGACTTCATCTCTCCTGGTTTTAGGACACTAAGGGAACCCCTTCCTTTCTTTGACTATTTTAAGTACAGTTTGAGAATCTGTGCATGCAGGGGTGTTTTTGTTTTGCAATTAGTCTTCTTGCTGGGTGCAGTGGTTCACACCTGTAATCCTAGCCCTTTGGGAGGCCAATAAGGGTGGTTCACTTGGGGTCAGGAGTTCCAGACCAGCCTGGCTAACATGGTGAAATCCCATCTGTACTAACAGCACAAAAATTCGTGCTCACTTTGGTAGCACATATACTAAAAACCCAAAAATTAGCTGGGCATGGTGGCAGGCACCTGTAATCCCAGCTACTTGGAAGCCGGAGGCAGGAGAATCACTTGAACCAGGAGGCAGAGGTTGCAGTGAGCCGAGAATGCACCACTGCACTCCAGCCTGGGTAGTAGAGACAGACAATGACAAAAAAAAAAAAAAAAAAAAGTCTCGTATTTCTTCAAAGCAGAGCCTCACAGGCTGCAAGGCTGGTGCTATCCACACATGCAATGTGTGTGGTAGTCAGCTGCCTTCTGTGCAGGGCTGCTCACTCACCTGGCAGCTGGGCACTGCCTGGCATGGGAGCCCCCCACGTGGCCAGCCAGGCTAGGGCTGAAAGGTGGGAATAGAGAGGAGGCAAACTAGAGGCTGTGTGGGAAGGTGCTTTGATGAATTCCCTTCCTGGCTGGGCTTCTGCAAGGATTCCTCCACCTGGCCATGGGAACTGAGGGAAGCCAAAGGGAGGGGGAAGGAGGAGTGCCAGTGGTGGTGCTGGAAGCCTCTCCCTGATGCAAGAGAATCCTTGAGGCCAGTTCAGCAGCTCAGGGTGGTGCTGGCCAGGGCAAGAGCATTCAAACCTCCCTCCTTCCTTATGCGCGTCCAGGCTCTGCAGTCCGGAGGCTGCACACCACAATCTATGCAGGGCAGTGGGGGTTTCCACAGATGTCTGGCATGATGGGAGAGCCTGGGCCTTGAGAGGGCAGGGGACTGAGGGAGCAAGAAAGTAGCTGCAGGCTTCTGCGGGGCCAGCCCACTCTGCTGGCGGCACCCATGCCCACCTCTGTGCACCTCGGAGCTTGGTGCCCCTAAAACCTACAGGGTTGCAACTCAGAGGGGAGGAGAGGGTTGGGAAGCAAAGCCAGCAGGAGAACAAAGGACGCTTTGCCGGAGAGGGAGGCACCTTCCGCCAAGGCCTCCAGGGCCTGGGGAAGTGACTCACTGGGCCCCGGGATGGACCCACCCATGGGGGCTCCGTGGGCCCACAATAGACCCACAAGATAGGGAAGGGGCTGTCAGCCTCCGGCCTCCCGCGGGCTCCTCCCAGCCCACCCCCGTGGGATCTGGTCTGAGTCCAGCCCGGGGCCCTTGGGGATAGGCCCTATTCTTGTTAGGCTCTGCCAGTCGGGCCGCCACGGCCGCTGCTGCCACCTGGGGCTGTGGGCGTGGTCCCTTCCGCCAGCCCTCCCTCTCCTTGGCCCTGGAGGGACTCTGGCTCCCCAATTCTCGGCAGAGCCACACTACTCCTCTGCCAGAGCAAGGCCATCGGTGCCACCCGAAGGTGGCGTCAGGCTGTGTTCCGAGGCTCCGCGGACGCCTGTGATGGGGACTTGAAGAGAGCCCTCGCTGCACGCCTCGGCTTCCCGGGCAGTTGCACAACCTTCCCCAATTATGCTCCGTGCAGTGTGTGGCAACCGGGCGAGAATTCCAGGACCTTGTACCTACTCGTACCAATCTGCCTTCCGCTGTTTGGCTGCAGGGCCAGGCGTGGCTCTGGGCCGGGGGAAATGGGGGTGTGTCCGCGTCCAGGAGGGCGTGGCCCGCGTCAGCCCCGGGAGCAGCAGCCCGGCCCTGCCGGTGCAATCAGCTCGCCCCAAACCGCAGCTTCCTCGGGGGCCCTGGACCGGGTCCAGGACACAGAAAAGGAAGCTCTGATGACATCCTACACACCGGCTTCGAGCAGCAGGCTTGGCCCAGCTACGGCTGGCGGCGCACCTCGGGCCCCGTCCAGCCAGGGATGCGCGGCCTGGGTTCTCCTGCGGGCAGGGCGGGCGTCCTCCCGGGCCCCAGCGAGGCTTGGGCGTCTCTGCGCTTCCCAGGCTCTGCCCCAGCTCTTTAAGACTTTGGCCTGGTTTGTAATTTCTGTGTTAAGAAGGATCCTAGGAGCATGCCCTGATGACCTAGCTCTTATTCCAGGGCCATGGCTCTGGGTCCAGGAACAGCATTGTCCTGTGAGGCCTGGGCGCTATTGGAACTGGCTGTTCTGTGTGATAGAAACAAAGACAAAACCCCAAATGCAGCTGACCCTTAACCCCTCTCCTTTGTGTGTGCCGGGGAGTGTGCCTGCCTCTTTCTCTGGGTCTCTTATTAGAATTTCAGAGAAGCTTCCTTTGCTATGGAGATGCTAGTCTTGAGGGCTGAGAGGTGGTTCTCTCTACATGCAAATCAGTGAATTTGGGGTAATACATGTTCAGTGTCATGACAAAGTGCAAAACTGCACTGTGGTCTCTCTTCCTGATGAATTTACAGAGCCTCAAGTACACAGTTGAAAGTAAACAATTCCTGGCCGGGCACGATGGCTCACACATGTGATCCCAGCACACTGGGAGGCCAAGGCAGAAGGATCATTTGAGGCCAGGAGTTCGAGACAAGCCTGGCCCAATATATTGTATTGTATAAAAATACAATAATTAGTTGAGTGTGGTGGTGCACACCTGTAATCCCAGCTCCTCAGGAGGCTGAGGCACAAGAATCACTTGAACCCAGGAGGTGCGGGTTGCAGTGAGCCAAGATTGTGCCACTGCACTCCAGCCTGGGCAAAAGAGCAAGGCCCTGTCTTTAAAAAAAAAAAAAAAGGAAAAAAAGTCTGCTCCAAGCCTCATGAGCTATCTTGCCCTTCAAGCACCTGCAATGCTTGGGACCTGCTGGCCACCAATAAATGGTGCTCTTGGATGGTTGGGAAGAGAAGATAAGGATCTTTGCAGGGAAGCAGGGACCCTTTGATAATCAACGTCCAAAACCTCAACAGACACACCAGCACCCCTTTCCAAATCATGACTTATCCTCAAAAAGCAAAAACTCTACCCAACATTTCCTTCCACTGGGGGTGAGATAGAAACACAGAAGGTTCTCGTTCCCTGTAGGTAAACAGCTACCAACAGGCAGCCATGCCTGGATGCACAACCTCAGGGGTGGCCCCCTCCCCAGGAGTGAGCCCCCAACTCTGCCTGCAGCTCCGAGGTCTGCAGAGTTCACCCTGGGTGCAGCAGGGCTCTGCTTGTCTAGCTTTGGGGCTTGCGGGAAAAAAGCTCCTGAACCAGATCCAGGGATTAGCCTGGGATGTGGCAGGGTAGGCTTCTCTGGGGCTGGGGTTTCCCTTCCACTGAAAGTTCACAGAGAAAGGTCCCTGGGCTTACAGAGGCTGTGGCAGTGAGGACTCACTGGTTGTGGGATCCAGGAAGAGCAGGGACACATTCTTTTATGAACTTCAACCTTCCCTGGAGTTGTGTTCGATTTGGGTCACCTTAGAAAACTCTGGTGCTTCTAAGAAAACATCAGGGCTAGTCTTGGTTCTGGCAGGAAGTTGTCCTTACCTGTCACCAACACTGAATTTAGCAGTTTAACCTAAATACTGTTGTTCCTGGATAGACCTTCCTCCAAGCAGGTGCCCTAGACCATCTTTTGTCTCAGGCTTTATGTTGGACATTAGAGCGTTATCTTTGTGATGCCTTTGTAGGTTTCTGTGGATACTGACAAGAAACTTAATTTGATCTAATGAGAAATCTCTCACTAATAAAGGCAGGAGCTGCTTCCTTCTATTCTTTCCTTCCTTCCCTTCCTTCCTTCCTTCCCTCCCTCATTTCCTTCCTTCCTTCATTCCTTCCTTCCTTCCTTCATTCCTTTCTTCTTTCTTTCCTCCCTCCCTCCCTCCCTCTCTCTCTCTCTCTCTTTCCTTTTTTTTTTTTTTTTTTTTTTGAGAAGGAGTCTCACTGTCACCCAGGCTGGAGTGCAGTGGTGAGATCTTGGCTCACTACTGCAACCTCCACCTCCCAGGTTCAAGCAATTCTCTTGCCTCAGGCTCCTGAGTAGCTGGAACTACAGGCATGCACCACCATGCCTGGCTAATTTTTGTGTTTTTAGTAGAGACAGGGTTTCACTATGTTGGCCAGACTGGTCTCAAACTCCTGACCTCAAATGATCCACCTGCCTCAGCCTCCCAAAGTGCTGGGATTACAGGTGTGAGCCACCATGCCTGACCCTATTCTTAACATTCATTCTAAACATATCCATTTGTAGATAATTTTAAAACTTGTGGCAATTAACGATTTGGGCTTTTATCCTATACAGTGACCCAGACCCTTTGGTTTGGGTAACTCCACATCAAAGCTCCCATCAGAGATAAGACAGCTGCCAGCCCCTGATCTCCAAGTGAGGGAAAGCCCTCTCTCTACAGAGTCACCTCCTTTGGGTGGGGTTGGGGTGAGCAAAGAGAGCCACCCACATTCTCATCACACATGTGGCAAGACCAATATTACCTGGCGGCCTTGAGCCTTGTGGCAAACACAGTTGCGTACCCCCGTTGAGACGGCCATCAAACTGACATCCTCCTTCCTACAGCAGCCACATCAGCCCAGATGTCAGACTCCATCCCGGCCAGCGGCTGCCTTCTCCAGCCATTAGTTGTCCCTCTAGTTGTGTCTAGAGCTCCCTATTGTTTTGAACTGAGGCAGTTTTCCTGCCTCCAACTGAACATCCCCTGGCAGTTCCCATTTTTGTATTTTCTACCTGGGCGTCTACTTAGGAGAACTTGAATATCCCCCAGGCCCAATGCAGCCATTTTCCTGTCTCTGGAGAATCGGAAGGGAAGGCAGGGCTTCATGGGATGGGGCCATCTTGGCAGACAACATTCCCCAGAGAATGTGGGTTGACCTCCAGGCAGGGGAAGCGGGCAGGCTCTGCTGGGCTTAGTCAACTTAAATCTTCTCTTGGTCAGTGGCTCACTGGAGACAGTTTCCCCATTTCTCACATCTGTGCTTTCGTTTCTTTTTTTTTTGAGATGGAGTCTCACGATCTCAGCTCACCGCAACCTCTGCCTCCCAGGTTCAAGCGATTCTCCCGCCTCAGTCTCCCAAGTAGCTGGGACTACAGGCGTACGCCACCACGCTGGCTAATGTGTGTGTGTGTGTGTGTGTGTGTGTGTGTGTGTTTAGTAGAGACAGGGTTTCGCCATGTTGGCCAGGCTGGTCTTGAACTCATCATCTCGGGGGATCTACCGCATCGCTCTCCCAAAGTACTGGGATTACAGGTGTGAGCCATCACACCTGGCTGTGCTTTCTCTTTTTAATTTTCTTTAGAGACAGAGGCTTGCTCTGTTGCCTAGTCTGGAGTGCAGTGGTGCAAACATGGATGACTGCAGCCTCAACCTCTTGGACTTGTGATCCTTCCACCACCTCAGCCTCCTGAGCAGCTGGGACTATAGGTGCACACCACCATGCCTGGCTCATTTTAAAATTGATTTGTAGAGATGGGGTCTCACCAAATTGCCCAGGTTTGTTTTGAACTCCTGGGGTCGAGCAATCCTCCCGCCTCAGCCTCCCAAAGTGTTGGAATTACAGGCATGAATCACTGTGACTGGCCCACTTTCCTATTTTTAAATGTTAGTGGTTTGGTTCACAGATATATACATGCAAAACCAACACAGCACAACATGCTCATCACACCCTGAACACTTGAGTCCAAGCTTGAGGGTCTGGAGAGGTGAAGGGAGGCCATGCCTGTACTATCCTCCCCCCAGATCTGCCAGCAGCATGTGCACTGAGCCCCTAGAGATCACGCTGCTGCTCTCTGGTCGGTCTTCAGATCAGGAAGCTTTGGGATTTGGGACTTCGGATGTTAAGGTCTTAGTAGCCATACCAGGTCCCAAGTGTGAGGACTGGTGACTCCTGAGGACCCATGCCAGAGTACCTGTTGGTGGTTGCTTTCATGAATTACAAACCAAGGGCTAGAGCTGCAATTTATAAAATATCCTTTATTTATTCTAAGGAACAGTCAAGCAGTAGCTTAAAAAAAAAAAAAAAAAAGACATTTTTTGAAAGATATTATTCGTGTTGTGACCTGGCATTGGGCCCCATGTGAGCAGGGCAGTGGCTGGGGCCGCCGGCTGTGGCTTTGCGAGTTCTCTGAACTCGCTGGCAGGGATCTGGTGGGAAACAGGGAAGCTTTGGCACGGTTCTGTCCAGTTGCTTATAATCAAGAAAAGTGAGTTTTGAGGTTTGCAAAGAGCAGAAGTAACATTTATACTGCTGGCATTTGACAAAAGATTGCTTATGATATACTCATTCCAGGAAGTGTAAAAATGCTTTAAAGGAGTGATAATTTGTACTTACTGCTTATGGGGACTAGGTATGTCAGAATTATAGCGTCATTATGGGAACATGGTGCTTCCTTACAAATTCAGAAATTCTCTGGTTCATGTAAAATCATACTTCCTGATTTTAATTAGTAAAGAAAGAAATAGAGTAACATTTAGTCAGGTAGAGTTACTCCTTTTTCTCCTTCTTTATTAAATTTTATTTTTAGCACAATGATTTACTCAAAATGAGAGTTTGGGAATGTTCGAGAATCTCTACCAATCGGTAACCATGCTGGCTGTTATATCAGAAAAATCCATAAATACACACAGCATCGAGCTGTTTTCACAAGACTTCCTTGCTAATAAACACAACACTTTCTCCTCCACTCAGATGGGAGCCTCAGATGCCAAAACGCAGATGTGCCAACTATAGGCTCGTTGCTAAGCAGAGAAACCTATCAAGTTTGTCCAGCAAATTTGATTGTACAGGGGGATGGCGTCTGCTCTGTGACCTCAGACAGGGATCGGCTGGTCTGTGCCGCTGTCCTCTGAGGCAGGTCAAAGCTAGTGGCCCTTAGGGGCAGGTAAAACAGTTCTCATGAGTTAGAACATAAGAGCTTTGAGGAAAAAAATGCAAAAAAGCTCATCAAAATTGGAGGCCTATGTGAATCTGTTTATAGAGGCATACTGAGATCTCATTCTGTGCTTAGGTGAACTGCAGGTCTCACGCTGGCTGCGTGACTTGGTCCTCCCTGGCTGGCCTGAGCCACCGCCTACCATCTTCTCATACCACTACATGGGGCTTTAAAGAGGACGTCAGCCCCAATCAAGGAACAGTGAGAGAGACAATCCCAAACATTTAAGACAGGGTTCAAAAGCACCCAGACACCTTCTATCTCTTTCCCAGTTCCCATCTGGCTAGGGGCTGTGAATCAGAATTCAGAATCTGTACTGCCTGGAGGGGACAGGCACCCAAATGCAATAAATAACTCCAAGCCCAGGACCCAGCCACTGACCCTCCCCCCCCCACCTAGGGTTATTCCTCGATGTGAACTGAAGGATCTGAGGGAGAAGACTCCGTTCCACCCGCAAACCTCCCTGTACAACATCGAGTGTAGGAGTCCAGCTGCTGCTTCTGCACAGGACACAGCCTCCAGTCTTTTCATTAGAGCATCATTTATGGCATGGACTAGGAACGCAATGTGTTCACACAAACGCACGACAATTGTACATCAGCATCTTTACAATATTAAAGGAGCCATATACAAGCCTACAGCCATTGCACACAGGATGGTGATGGCTGGGAAGCCCCGCCCACTAGTCCTCTGCAGTTTCTCCACCGGAGAACACACGGGGAGCCGTCTCAAGGCCGGGGGGGAGGGGTCCATCTTTGGGCCTGTCATAAGGGAGGCAGCAGGTCTGCAAGGACTCCTCGGGGCCAGTCCTCACTGGAATCCAGGGTCAAGAGCGCCAGGTCTGCCCATGTCTGGGTCTCCTTGGCAGGCTAGCGTAACAAGTTTAATTAAAACTCTGCATATTTGAGAAATTTGGAGCTGGGGATGGCTCCCTGAGCTGGGGACCCGGAAGATGCTGCTGACAGATGGGCCCCTTCAGGGTGGGGCCCATTCCTGAGGTAAGGTGCAGCCCTGAGGCTGGTCAGAATGGGAGGAGGCTTCTCCAGCAGCCCAGGTGCCAGTCCACACAGACAGGACCGGAAGCCCCCCAGGCAGTAGGAGGTCATGTGACCAAGGGGCGATGCCTGAGCCCCAGATGGCAGCAAAGTTGAGGGCCTCAAGTGTTTACAGAGCCACTCAGCCCCCAGGCCCCCACCACTCTCCTCCCAGCAGCCCTGCAGCACACATTCCCTGCATCTGTCCCAAGAGCCCCAGCCCTGCAGGCATCTGGGCCTGAACGCCAGGCAGCTCATCCACCCTGCGGCTGTGATGTGCGTCCGACTGAGAACTGAGCACCAGATAAAGAAGCGTTGGTCCTTGTCGGCCTCTCTGACTTTTGCAGTTATGGTTGCTTCCATTTTAAATACTGTAGAAAAATAAGCCATCTCAGACGCTAGGAGACCCACCACCAAGGTCTGCCCCATGTGGAGAAGGATAAACAGCTCCTCTGGAGTAGCTGCAGATGCCTCTTCCAACCCCGCCCCAGCAGGCCCCGGGTCCTCAGAGGATGCTGTGCCAGGATGGGGAGCCAAGGGGCTGGGAGAACTGGCAGCGGAGTTCCCACTGCTGCATCTTTGGGTCACATCAACAATCCTTTGGCAGGCATGCCTCCAGCATCCCATGTTCTGTTGCCATGACACCTGAGGCCCTGGTGCTCCCTGGGCCAGCTTCGGACCCTCCAGCCTCACCCTCAGTCTCATGCCTACAGCCAAGCACGCACAGGCAGAACTCCCCAGCACTGTTTCCAGGTCCCTGGGGGGGCCCAGGTGGGCACTGAAGCAGGGCCTAGTCCAGGGGTTCCTGCTTGATCCGAACAGCAGTGGGGGTGGGCTGTGGTCGCCGCTCCTCCCGGCAAAGCACGTACTCACTGAACTGGGAGGAGTCCACGCCGCCCCCACAGGACGCGGCCACGCTGAAACCCCTCTGGAACAGCCGCTCCAGGACCTGCCCGGGAAGAAACAGAGGTCATCAAGGCCCAGCTGCAAGAGGACACCAGGTTTGGCCTGGCAGGCAGCCAGAGCACCTTCTGATGTGACCATCTCAGTCTCGCTCACTGACAAAGGTCCCTACTGAACCACGTGCTGGGTTCCACCACCAGAGGGATGGGAGTGGCCAGGACCAGTGACCCCTCAGGTTACCAAACCCAGGTGAGCGACCCCACCCAGGCCACCATCCTGCTGCCCTCAGGGCCTTGATTCAGGGAGGCAAAAAGAGCCCCTGGGTCCCTTTTCTTCTCTAGGGTGTAACCTATACCCTTTCTCCAGACACATGGCTCCAAGCGTCCTCCCCAAGTCCTGCCCCAATAATGGAGAGTTCCCTGTCCCCCAGCCTCTCGGCATCCACCGGCTTCCCTGAGCTGTGCATTCCAGGTGGTTTGAGGCCTGGGGCACATCAGCTCATGAGCTCTGGAGGGAGAGAAAAAGGAGAAGTCCTCTCAATATTTGAGTCTCTGCAGGCCTCCACAACTATGTGGGCTTGTTCCTCTCTGTGAGGGTGGGGTCTGATTACTGTCTCCTGCAACTAGCAAGTTCTGACCGACAGGCTGTGGAATGTGTGCATGGGGGGAACCTCTTCCCTGCAAAGCCCATTCTGCCCTAACCCAGAAATGTGCCAGGCTCTTGGGTCTGCGAAGAGCTGTTAGAAAATAGACCCTCTCTCCATCTGAGCTCTCCAATTCTCAGACCTATCCAGGAAGAGCACGTCCAGGGATTCTCTTGGCAGCTGGTGGGTGCCGGCGGCTCCCAGGTCAGCAGGGAGAGAGGGAAGGGGCTCTGGGCCACCGTTCCACTCAGCCTCTGTCCTGCCTCGCCTGTTGCCTGGGTTTAATTTGAATCCAAAGTCAGACTCTGGGTGTCAAATGAAGTACGCTTTGTTGAAAATACTCTGGGCCATTTTTATAGAACATCCTTTTGGAAAAAAAAAAAAAACTACAGATCGATTTTTTTAAGTCCATCCCCCAGGCGCCATCATTTAATTATGAGAGGGACATAAATTATGCATCGACACATTGTTGCCTTTTTTGTAGGATGGCACGGAGGGCTTCACCATTTCAGGGATCGCGCCTGCCTCCAGCTTGCTCTGCCCCTGGAGGGTTCCACGGAGGCCGGGGGGTGGCGGGGAGGCGGCGGCGCGCAGCCCTCACCTGCACCGAGTTGAGCCGGCAGTAGCCGTTGAGCGGGAAGCGGATGACGTGCGTGGGGTCCTGATTCCAGCCGGCGTTGACGGAGTTGCACATGACGTCTCCGGTCTCAGGGAAGACCTCCTCGATGAGGGCCTTCTCGCCGCTGAGCGCGATCCGCTCGCCCAGGTCAGGCGTGACGCGCACCACCAGGCAGTCACAGGCTCGGCTGCGGCGCCGCTGCTCCTGCTCCTGCTGCCAGCGCTCCAGCTCACGCACCATGGGCTGCAGCTGATAGTAGCGCGCCTCCTCGTACAGCAGGCTGAAGTCCTGGGGACGTGCGCACACGGTGTTGCTGTACGTGTTGGCTTAGGGGTGGGGGAAGTCGGGGAGGGGGGAGGCGGCCTGCCAGTTCCAACCAATTCTGAAGGAACTGCCACCCCAAGGGTATCATGTGCACTGGGCCGGTTGCCCCCATTGTACAGATGCGGCAACTGAGTGTCTGCAAGTATAAAGAATCTAGCCTTATCCCAAGGGCAGCCGCTGATGTGCATCTGTGCCAGCAGCCCTGAGCCCTTCCATCTGGCCCCAGGCGCTGGGCAGAAAATCCTCCTCATGGAAAGACCTGGAAGCTCCACTAGAGGAGGAGGCTTTGCCTATGCCTGGGGACCTGCTGCTGTCTTAGAATCCCACCAAGAGAAGAGATCTTGCTGGGCACAAGGCAGCCGGCCTGTGCTCCCATAGGTCCCATGACTCATGCCTGATGAAGAGGCAAGAAGCCCAGCCCCCTGTCCTACAGGCCCTAAGTCCCTTCCACCTGCTGGCCCTGGGTTTTGGAACCACCTGGAGGGAGGCCTAGATTCTAACCCTGAGCTCTGGGCCTGTCATCAGTCAGTGACCCATCCTGCCTCTCCTGCCCAGCACAAGGGTTCCTCCGGGCTCTATCCTGGGCCTGTGTTCTCTCCACTCACACTTGCTCCTGAGATTATTTTATTTTATTTTTTTAGACAGGGTCTCATTCTGTAGCCCAGGCTGGAATGCAGTGATGTGATCATAGCTCACTGCAGCCTTGAACTCCCAGGCTCAAGGGATCTTCCTGTCTCAGCCTCCCAAGTAGCTGAGACTGTAGGCATGAGCCATGTTGCCAGGATAATTTTTATGATTTTTTTTTTTTTTTTTTGTAGACACAGGGTCTCCTGGTCTCCCTATGTTGCCCAGACTGGTCTGAAATTCCTGGGAACAAGTGATCTTCCTGCCTTTGCCTCCTAAAGCACTGGGGTTACAGGTGTAAGCTACCTCTCCTGGCCATTCTCCTGAGATTTTAAATGACAACTGCATGCCAGACAACCTCAGCTTTTCTCATGGCCCAGGATTTCTGCATCCGATGCCCCACCAGCTCTCCCATGCAGGGCAGAAACCACATTCCAACAGCCTGGTCCACCCTGGGCCTCCACTCACCAGCTCAGAATTCAAGCCCCAAGCCCCAAGCCACCTGCAAGAGGCCCCTTACACTGCCAGTGTACACCCACGTGCTTTTGCAGCCTCACATTTATTTATTTAATTTTTATTTATTTTTTTGAGACAAAATCTCGCTGTCGCCCAGGCTGGAGTGCAGTGGTGCAATCTCAGCTTACTGCAACCTCCACCTCATGGGTTCAAGCAATTCTCCTGTCTCAGTCTCCCGAGTAGCTAGGACTGTAGGTGCTAATTTTTGTATTTTTAGTAGAGACGGGGTTTCACCATATTGATCAGGTTGGTCTTGAACTCCTGACCTCAGGTGATCCACCTGCCTCGGCCTTCCAAAGTGCTGGCATTACAGATGTGAGCCACTGCGCCTGGCCTTTTTTTAATTAAAAAAAAAAACTTTTTTTGTATAGATACGGTCTTGCTATGTTGCCCAGGTTGGTCTTGAACTCTAGGCTTCAAAAGATCCTCTCTGCTCGGCCTCCCAAAGCGCTGGGATGAACGGAGTGAGCCACTGTGCCTGTCCTAAACAGAAGTCCGATGTGCCACTTTGTTCCACCTTCTCTAACTCCATCCTGGTCCAAAGCCTCCACCCAGCCTCCCTTGGCCTGAGGAAGGGGCCTCATCCACTGTACTCACCCCCGCCCTGCCCTGCCTGCTTTTTCACACAGCAGCCGGAGAGATTTTCCCAATTTGAAGATCTAACTGTCCTTCCCCTGCACGTACCCCTTCCACTGCATTCAGAGTTAAATGCCAGGCACTGGGCCACCCGCCAAGGTCCTGACATCAAACAGCAGCCTCCCTTCCCGCCCTTCCCCTCCCAGTCCATAAGGCTCCAGGCTTGACACCTTCTTTCCAGTTCTGGAATGCATCAAGCCGTCTGCCGCCCCTACCCCCTGCACCAAGGCCCTCACACCTGTGTTCGCCCCTGTTCTGCCTTCACCACCCAGATGGACATTGTTTCTTCCAAACCCACCCAGCCCAGGTCACATGGAATTCAAGTTCAACATCTGTCCGCCCACTAGACTCTAAGTTTCTGGGAGCAGTTCCTAGTGTGTGTTTCACTGTGTTTCCAGCCTCAATTCAGTGGCTGGCACCCAGTAACTGAGTTGGATGAAAGACAAGGCCCCGGGGCTACTGGTCCTCTGGATAGAGGAAGGAATGAAGGAAGGACAGACATTTGCTAGTATTAATACATACCACAGTAACCCAGGCCTGAGTTTCCTTCCTCCTAGGGTCCCTGACACCTGGGAGGGGCTAAGAATGAGGCAGGATCCACGGAACCAGGTCACCTGCCCGGACAGGCTCACCCTGAGACCTGGGGGTTACCTTTTGTTTGAAGTATAAAGGGTATCTGTTTGGGTCATCAGGGCTTTTCTCCCTGCAAATTGCCCAACACAGAACAGAATTTTTTTTTTTTTGAGAGAGAGTATCTCGCTCTGTCATGCAGGCTGGAGCGCAGTGGTGTGATCTCAGCTTACTGCAACCTCTGCCTCCACCTCCTGGGTTCAAGAGACTCTTCTGCCTCAGCCTTCCAAATAGCTGGGATTACAGATGCTGGCCACCACATCCGGCTAATTTTTCTATTTTTAGTAGAGATGGAGTTTCACCAAGTTGGCCAGGCTGATCTTGCACTCCTGACCTCAAGTGATCCACCAACCTTGGCCTCCCAAAGAGTACTGGGATCACAGGCTTGAGCCACTGCGCCCAACCAATGGAACAGATTTATGAACCTCTAACTACTATAATGCTGGCACGCGCCCATCCTTAAATACGACAAATGTTCAGCAAGGGTACGTTGCGCAGCTTAACTGTTTTTATATACCCTGATAAACAAGCTAAAAATGTGAGAAAACAAAATTAGTTTAGAAAAACTGATTTAGCCTTTGGCTTCATTGTTTAACTTTTTATGGTTGCCATGACAACCAGGGGTCCATTTATTAAGTCACAGCGTCCCCTGAGTAATGCCATCGCACAGGCAGTGCAGGGGGTGGTGGGGGTGGGTGGGGCGTCGGCCTCAGACTTACCTTGAAGTCATCCGGGAGCAGCAGTTTGGACGTCCGCAGGAAGCTCAGGATGTAGCGGAAAATCTCCCCATCCCGGTCGATGAAGTAATGTTGCTTCAAACTGTCCAGGACGATGGGTTCGGTGCCATTGAAGAGGCGGCTTATTCTGGGAGAGACGGGCGAGGTGGGATGTCTGAAGGATGGGGTAAGTCAGCCTGTCTCCCCACACCCTGCCCCCACTCCTTAGGGCGCACATGGCTGGAGGGGCAAGGGACTTGACATGGGCGACTCTGGGGCTGTTCCAGGCCTGACAACATCTGCACACACCCGGGGCGGCCAGGCTACAGTTATCAACCACATCACACATCCTGCCTACACTCACGAGTCACAGCCAGAGAGGGACACACCCAGCTATACACACCAGCCCGCCGACACATGTTATGTTACAGGCCTGGAAAGCTACAGCGAGATACGAACACCTAACCCCCTACACACAAACCAGCTGGTCACAGGCCTGGTACACACACCCTTGCCAGACAGACCCACCCAGAAAATGCACAGGAACCACCCAACACCGTTGACAACAGCCACACACCCAGTACACCAGCCAGGATGGTCCATGAGGACACACATCCTCCCCACCCAACCCGTGTAAACCAGTGTGCGATACAACACGCCTGTGCAACAGGCACAGGGCCACACAGTCCCTTCCTTCTCAACACACACGTACCCTGCAGATCCAGACACATCCAGGAAAGGACACACACCTGTCAATACCAGGCGTCCACCGACATGATGGCACAAACCCCTGACTGCCGCTCACTCAGGGAGCCAATGGGAGGAAACAGAGGCAGACAGGAGGGATGGCAAGTGTGCCACAGTACACACATGCAACATGGCCCTTGCACACACAACACAGGCATACACACACACAGAAGCTGTACACACTTATGCAGCACAGTGCATGCATGTATGCACACATGCCAGAGCGTATGCACATCACCCCTGAGGGTGATGGAGGGGGATTGGAGAGAAGGCAGAAGCTGGTGCTCTGTCCTCTGAAGGGCAGTGGTTCTCACAAATGCAGGACCAGGAAAAGGGTCTTGGGAAGCCCCTGACGCCTGTCTCTGTCCACTCCAGGGAGAAGGAGCCAGGCCTCAGAGCCACGACTGATCCCACTTCCCCAGTGCCCAGGGCAGCTGCCTCTGGTTTGGCAACTGCCCTGGCAGACCCTAGGTCGAGCTATGGATAACTAGGAACCCCAAAGAAGCGTGGGGTAGCCAATGGCTTGGCTTGGGAACAGGAGGGAGGTTGGCATCATTTCCCCAAAGGCAGCACCACCAGACATCCTTCAGCAGGCAGGGCCACACTCCTGCCCAGCTGGACCCTGCCAAGGTGGCAGCTTCTCTGCACAGCTGGGAGAACAGTAGCTCCAACCTGGGACCTAGGCTTCCCAGCCTGGCCTGCACACAGGCTGGTGCCTAAGCCCCTCACTCTCTGCCTGCACCAGCAGGGACGCCCCTGTCCCCACAGCAGCCCTCTCCTCTGTCCACTCCAAGTCAGCCACCTCCAGGGCCCTGCCCCACTGCCACTTGTACCCAGGACACACTAGCTGGGCAGGAGCTGAGGGGGTTTGAGCCCCCAAGTCTGCCCTCAGGGCTTCCCGTCCACACCATCCTATGCTCCGATGGCCTGGCACACTCAAGGCATCGGCCGTGATGGTCTGCCCAGGTATGGAGTTTCTGCGAACATGGTGCAGGTCTCTGTCCTGGCACAGGGCACTATAAAGGGCGAGGCTTAACTGGGCACCGTGACTCACACCTGTAATCCCGGCACAAGGTAGAGGATGACTGGAGACAAGGGGTTCGAGACCAGCCGAGGCAACACAGTAAGACCCCATCTCTACAAAAAATTTAAAAATTAGCTGGGTGTGGTGGCATGCACTTGCAGTCCAAGCTACTTGGGAGGCTGAGGTGGAAGGATCACTTGTATCCAGGAGTTTGAGGTTGCAATGAGCTGAGATCACACCACTGTACTCCAGCGGGGCCAAGAAAACCAAATGCTGTCACAAGAAAGAAAAGAAAGAAAAAGAAAGAAAGAAAGAGAGGGAAGGAGGGAGGAAAGAAGCAAGGCTGCCTTGTGGATGAGCATGGGGAGGTCAGAGCCTGAGCCTGCGGAACCAGAGCTGCAGCCACCCAGATATACCTCATCGCAGAGTTCCAAAGACCGATGAGCCCTGTCACCCTCCTAGGCCTGGTGACAGTGGCACTGCAGGTCACAGCCCCTGCTGGAAAGGCTTGTGGGTTCCACAGCTGGCTCCAGTTCCAAAGGCCCTAGGACCTGGCCTAGCAGAGCGTGGGAATCCAGATGTCAGTGAGGGCCACCTAGCATTCCTGGAGACAGACAGGTCTGGCCAAGGCTGCCAGACACCATGGGCAGTGGTTGGCAGGTGGCTGAGCATCCACATGTGGCACCAGTGGGAAGTAAGAGCCATATCCACAGGTGAGTCAGCAAATCCAAATCCTCAGCTTCCCTGGCAACTCTCCCCACCCTTCCCGGTGGAGCTCCACAGTCCATGCAAGCAGGCAGCATTCTAGGCCTGGCTGAGTTCCCGACCCTTCTGACGTCAGGTCTGGCTGAGGCTCTAGCCGGTCCTGTTGGTCCAGGAGAAGACTCCTGATGTACCCACATTCCAAGGCTGGATGGGTTCTAGGTTGTCTCATTGGTGCAAGCTTAGAAGGTTCTCCATCTGCCTTATTTCAGGACTGGCTGATTCTAGATCTTTCCATGGTTCAGTATCGGCTCTTGGATCAACTGGCAGCTGCACAACCTCTCCCAAGACAGAGGCCTTTCATGCCCTCAGTGTTGGAGGCTGCCAAGGACATAAGCAAGTTGAAGAAAGGTGAGGATGGTCCCCATGGAGAAGCCCCCAGACATCCTCAGGGCTGCAGGTGTGAGTTCCCAGCTCCGTCAGTGGCTCCACATAGTCCCTGTGGAAAATGGCCCATGTCACCCTCTGTGAGAGGCTGCAGGGTTTGAGGGACCGGCTTCCGAAGTCCTCCATGGAATTAGGTGGCCAGTTCATGCTGCAGCAGCTGGGACCCTCAGAGGCAGAAAAGATGCATTTGACCACCTGCCCTGTGTGCACAATGGTGGAGCATCAGGACGGCCTTCTTCTTCTTATTTCCTTTTCTTTTTTTTTAAAAAGGTGTGGCTTCAATTTCCTGGCTGTTTCAGGCACCAGGTTTTATGAGTTTTGAAACTCCCAGCCATCCTCATTAGATGCTTCCCACAGTTGGGATGGATATCAGAGTGTGGCTGTGATGGCGGCAGCTAAGGGAGGTCAAGCAGGCAGGCCAGCAGGGGAGCCGGCCCAGGGAGTCCACTCTCAGCCCTGTCTGCACTCGGCTGTCTCAGGTGAGGACCAGTGACTGCTCCTGGGCAGACCAGAGGAGGCACCCAGCACAAGGCTCTTCAGCTGTCTCTCTCACCCAGGCTACCCCGACCGCCGAGACCCAGAAGCCCAGGCAGAGTTCCCAGGGGGAGCCAAGGGTGGAGGTCCCCAGCTTTTACAGTGCTGCCTCAGGCAAGTCATCACCACCATCCAGAAACCCCCTGAGGACCTTAGCACTTAATCCTCTATCTCTAGGTGTCTCATAGATCAGTGACACTGGGTGAGATGGATTTTTTCCAGAATTGGTGGAAAATAGTGCTTCCATTTTAATAATCCACTACAAGAAGGACAAGAGAAATCTGAGGGGCTCTTGCCAGCACAGCTGCCTGGCTCACTTCTCAGGCTCACCCTGACTCCCTGTCCCGATTATCCTGCAGGTCACACCATCCCTGGCCTCTAGTCCAAAGCTTCAGGCCTGCAGAGCACCCCCATGGCAGCCAGAGGCCATCCAGGCAGAACAACAGATCCATCTCGAGCCCCAGCCCTGGGGGAGAACCAACGTAGACTGCCACCCCTTGGGCACATCAGGAGGGTTCCATGTGCCAGATCAGATGGCCACAGGGGCCTTAGCTCTCCATGACAGCATACCCTACACTGCAGAACAGAGCGACGGGTGAGCAGGGCCTGGGTGGAGGGAGATGGCCCCCTGCCTTCCTGATCCCAGACAGCCCCCAGGAGCTAAGAACTGAGGAAGGCCTCCCACCCGCCTCCCCCAGGGCCTGGGCTGTGATTACTCCAGAAAGGCAACTGTCTGATTTCAGGAAACACTCTTCAGAGAGGGTTGTGGGCTAAGGTTTTATGAATTTCACTCACAAACGTCGGCAACCGATTAAGAGATGATCTATCTCAAACAACTCGGGAATGCCGCAGAAGGCAAAATTGAAATTAAATAAGCAGAATCCATCTCCCATCCTAGACAGGGCTTTGCGAGTGAGCACACAGACCCAAACTGCTGACCTAGCCCCACGGCTCTATCCCCAAGGCCACAGGGCCCCAGGCTGAGTCTCTATCCATTTGGGGGACTGAAATGCCAGTCACCATCTGTACCCTAGACTCTCCAAATTTGGAGCCAGACACTGCATGCATTTCCAGTTTTTCCTCCTCGAGGGAGCATGCCGGCCCTGCAAGCGCTCCGCTGTAGCCCCAACAGGCTCGGAAAGCCACCTCCATGCGCCACCATTCTCCCTGCTCTGAGCAACCACACCGGTGACAATGCAGTCTGCAACGTACGCTCCCCAGAGACGATTTCTCGGTGTCTGGGGGATTAATTAGCTCCTCCTGTTATTTAAATGCATAACACAGGGGTGATGCCCACAGCCTTGGCCCTCCCACGCTCAGCTTTCGGCAGCCCCAGGGGAGCAATGGACGCCCCTCTGTGCTAGGAGCAAACATCCTCAGCTGAACAAGCTGCTCAGAGACTCAGCCCACCTCAGGCGAGCCCTGCTGCCGTGCCAACGAGGAAAGCAGGTCCCTGACCCAGGAGAGAAACGCCCTGCAGGGAAGAGCAGGAGAGCAGGCAGCATCCAGCACCCCGCACCTCTCGCAGGCCCAGCGCCTGGGCAGCCTGTAAGTTCAGCAGCATGGGGGGTACCTGCAAGCCCCTAGCCAGGGTCCTGGCCAGAGACCCTTTGTCCACTGATGGGGGTATGTGGCTCCTTCCTAGCTAGTCACTGCAATACCAGCTCCAAGGGAAGCCAGCTGCTAATCTCAAAGGCCCATCAGTGGCCACCAAAAATGACAAAGATGGCACACTGCAGCTCACCACAGCTCCTCCTCCCACCCCTTGTGAATTTCCCAGGGGTGGGATAGGAAATAGGACTAAACACCCACCCCCATAACCCCAAGACTTACCTACTTAGTATCACTCACAAATGACCCCCTGCAGAGGCCAGGCCTAAGTCTCACTCTAGAGGAACCTTAGGGTATGAGACTCCCCAGCCCACTACTGGCAGGGTGAGGTGGGGCTGGCTCTGAATAAGCCCTAGGCAGGTGGGTCAGGAGCACCATCATGCACTACCAGTGCTGCCAAGTCAGGGTCACAAGCCTCTGTGCATAGCAGCTTTCAACAGGCAGACTCAGACTCCCCAACCCTAGCTCCCTTGGTCTGTGTCAGCTTGTGCACTCTGGAGAGCCTGGTGGATGGAGTGACAGGGGGACAGATCCCCCAGGCAGCAGGTTTCAGATGCTGCCCTGACACCCCCCTCCCCCCACATACCTGGTGTTTCAAGGGGCTCACTCTTACCTGGAGTCGGGGTACTTGGTGAGCGTAGCCAGGCTGCTGGTGTACATGTGGCCACCCACGTCGATGTGCACAGGTGCATTGGACTTGGTGAGCTGGGCTGGCAGGGGGATGCCCTGTGCAGCCAGAGGAGACACAGGCGACCGGGTGAGAGACAGCCGGGACATGTTTCCGCCCTCCTAGAGATGGAAACAAAGCAGAACACAAGAGTTTCTCCACGACATGGCCACACACTCCCTTTATGGCGAGGGTGATCACAGATCTAATCAGATCACTTCTGCCGCTGCCTGATCACATATTCAGCTGACAAATTATGGCCACCACTGTAATTAAGTGTATTTGCATCATTTTCTTCAAAGTACCACAGGGAAAAAAAGAAAGATGCTTATTAGCAATAAGAAATCAAGAAAAAAAATTTTTCAAGGTGTCAGCCTCCAGGGGCATAAAACAAACTGCAAAATTCTAATTAAAGGTCGCGGGCTTATGTGTTAGATGTGAAATATCCCCTGACAAACGAATCACCAATTTGTGAATTGGGATTCAGGGGTTTTTTGCAAGTTTGTCTCAGTAACAAGACACCTCTAAATTAGTGACTTCCTCAGCACCTAAGGCGTTGAGTTTTATACATGTAGTAAATTTCACATCAAATTAAGAGCGTTTTTGTTTCAAAAATACATAATCCTACAGCCAGTCAACAGCCACCTTGAATGTGGTCACCCTAAAAAAAAGGACAGCCAGTGAACAGGCGCTGGGGAAGAAGGGAAAGAGGGGGCCCCCAGCGGGGACCCAGCCCACCCTGCAGGCTCACCGCGGTTCCGGCGCTGCTGTGTGTGTGAAGCGAGGACCCGCTCGGCCGCTCCTTGCGGTGAGGCATCTAGGCTTCCATCTCTGCCCAGAGTATCTGCGGGAGGGATTGACAAAACCAGAGAAGGCTTATTCCTCGGAGTCATCTCTCGAGGAGTCAAAGACACTTAGAATTGTCCTTTCTGCATGCTCTCTGAGACCCAGTGAGGTCCATGCAGCCCTCCCTGATTGATTCCACCGCCACTCTCTCTCTATCCTGTCTCCACATCCCAAAGCAGGCCTCCAGGCCCTAGCAGAGGACTCATATACACACATGCACACACACACAGTCGCACTGTCACATGTGTTTTCTGGGCAGCTCCATGTCTGCTAATTCAGCTAATGACAGCACTGAAACATATGCTCACCATTATTGCCCCAAAATGTTTCAGAACAAATCGGATTTTCCTGGTATTTTGGTTTCAAGCCATGTTACCAAGCGTGTCTCCTCTTGCAACAGCCTTGTGGACCATGGCTCAGGAAGCACCCCTCGCCCTCCATGGGCTGGGAAATCTAGGACCTCTCTTACTACCATCCCCATAGTGATAAGATACAGCTTGCATCTAGCCAGACACAAGAAGCCTTTCAGCAGAAGTCCAGGCTCACGGATGAGAATAAGTCACTTGGGAAGCCACCTCTCCTCTGTGGCTCCCAACAGCAGAGAAAACCTGTCTTTGTTTGCCTAGTCTGCACCTCACAGTTTCTCCCCAGACTCCCAGAGTGGCGTCGTCTATGTCTAATGCATTCCAGACCCCTCAGGATCACACACCCTCCGAGGGATTGGGAGCTGGCCAGGAGGAAGCAGATCAGCCAGTGGACTCTTTCTACTGCTTCCCCCCGGGAGCACTCAGTGACTTTCCTCTGTGCCATAGCCACCTGAAATAAGATTGTCCCTCAGTCCCTGGAGGCCATCCTGGGGGGCACTTTGCAGGCTCTATGTAGGAGGGGCAGAGAGGGGCAGGATTCTACAGCTCCTTTCACTGAACTTACAGCTGTCTCAAAGTGGAGGTAGGAGGAGATCTGCAGTCAAGAGTCACCCCCCTTCACACACATCCACAGACACTGGCTTCCACAAACCTATCCTGGACATCTCTTGCAGGTTTCACCTTTAAGAGAGCAACCACATGAAATTCTTGGGACCCATGAGACTGCTTCTTCCCATGAAAACTCTGAGATCGCAATTTGTGCCTTGAAATTCAACATCCAATTTTAATCCAATGAAAATTGAATCCTGCAAATGTAAGTAAGGTTGCTCTCCTGTGACTTGTTCTGCCCTGAGTGCTGGGGCAAGTTTCCTGACATAAAACTAGGGTGGGAGGCGGCAATCAGCAGACAGTGATGTTTAATGTATACCCTCAGTGGGGCTCAGGGTCCACTGCTTTTGGGATTCCTGAGTTCCGGAAAGCTTAAACAAAACCAAACCAAACCAGGTCACTTAGCTCAAGGAAGTTCTGAGAACCAAAAAGACCTCAGGAATGGATGATCCTGCCCTAGTAAGCTCTGCTGGGGGAGGAGTCAGAAGGGAAGACCGCTGAGGATAAATTGAACGGGAAGGAATTCCTGCTGCAATTCTACCAAAGCGGACTGCAAGAGGTTTCCCCCCAGTACTAGGACACTCTTCCAGAGTGACATGAACACCAATCCCCCATTGCAGAAGCTGCCCCACCCTGTTCTTGGCCCCTTTTTCCTCCCAAGCACAACCTGATTTCATGGTAAACCAGAAACTTACCGTTGGAAGCCCCAGGCTTTACGCCTTTCTGTGAATCTCCAAGGTTTTCCCCAACAAGCGCATCCGTGCGGGACCACAACCTTCTTCCGGAGACCACTGCTGAAGTCAGAAGCACAGAAGTGGGTGCAGTGAAAGATACAAGTCCATTCCACCAACACCAGCATCAAAACCCACCACCCAGCCTCAGTACGCCCCGGCCCGCCTGTTGCAAGGGCCTCAGTGCTAGCGTGCGGAGGGCCCACGGGTTTCCGAACTGGCCCGGTAGTGACCCGCTTCTCCAGCTGTGGCGGGAGACCCGGGTCCCTGCCCGCCCGCCGCCGAGCCCCGCCCACCCGAGCATTGAGAAGTGAGCAGAATGCCACGCTCATTTACACACAAAATGATTTTGTGTCCCATTGCGCTCGCAGTTGTTCGGCTCTCTGGGGGTGATTAAACTGGCTGAGCTGCGGCAGCTTGAGACGATTTCACTAAATCGCTTCTTCGTGAAGTCGCTTCTTTGCTAAGCTGTTATTTTAACCATAAAAGGTAAACAGAAGGCGCCACTCGAGCTCCCTGCGGCTCCGCACTCAGGGCGCTGGCCGGGGGCGAAAGTCCCAGGGGGCCTGCAGAATCTTCCCCGGGGTGGCCCCAGAGAGGCAGGCGGGCCACCTGGTGCGCGCCAGCCCTAGCCGCGGAGCCAACCGGCCGGTGTGAACTTAGGGGCGACGGGAGCCGGCTGGGCCCAGACCGGAGGCGCCGCGGGGCGGGGTGGCCGCGGCACCCGAAGCGCCCGAGCCCAGCTGGGTGGGGAGGGGTGTGCGGCGGAGGTGGGGCGGGGACAAAGTTAAACCAAGAGGCAGACACTTGGAGACCACAGATGGGAAGCTCGCCTAATTAAGGACGTAAAAGCGCTTTTGTTCTCAAAGTTTATTGTTGCTGGGATTAAAAAAAAAATAATTGAAACTAATGCTGTTATTCACTCGTGCAGTTAAATTCCTTCATGCACATTTGAGATACCGAGCGAAAACTTGAAGCTTATCTTTCCGCAGTCGGGGGTGGGGGCCGCCGGAAGACAGAAAGGCGCTGCAGCGGCGGGGGTCCACCCGGGGTGTGTTTGCGAGAGTGTGCCCGGTGCGCGCGTCCAGGTCATGGGGTGAGGGCGGGCATCGGGGAACCGGATCTGCAGGCGGCGATCCCGTCTCGTCGCGGCCCACTTCCAGCCCCAAACCCTGCGCGCCCCGGACCACCACCAGAGCGACAGCCCCTCCTGCCAGATTTTGGACTCGTGGGGTGGGCGTCAGAGGTAGCACATCTGTCCCGCTGGAGACTTTCTTTCTCTGATTTTGGGCGCCAAGCCGGGCCTTGTGCATCCCGAAGCCCCACTTGCGTGAGCCCGTTTCTGACCTCGGAAACTCGCCAGTTCTGCAGGGTGCTCGGCCCAGTACAGGGGCCAGAGTGCGGGGACCTGCACACTCGCGCGCGCACGCGCGCGCACACACACACACACGCGCGAATACACACACACACCGCGCGGCAGGAAGCTCCCAGCCGGCCCGCGTGGGGTGGGTCCACCCGCGGCCAGGACCAGCCCACGTGGGCAGCCCCCTCTTGCACCAGGCCTTTGTGCTGGGCGCCCCCGCGCCGCCAGCCCCCGCCGCCCAGCAGAGGGACAAAGCGGCCGCCCCCGCCCAGGTCTGGACCCTCGCCGGGCGACTTTCTCGGTATCGCAGCCACTTCGGGGACAGGGGTGCGCGGCGCTGAGCGGTGACCGCCCGCGCAGGGCTTACCTCGGAGCCGGAGCGGCGGATCGGGCTCGGGCGCAGCCCCCGCCCCCCGCAGCCGCCGGTCTCGGGCGCCGGGCGCAGCTTCGCCGCCTTTGCTTGCTGCGCGGGTCGCTCCGGTCTCGTCCTGGAGTTACTTTCTCTCTCGCCCCCAACCCTCCCCCCACCCACCCCTCCCGCCCCGGCCCCCGCTTCGCGCGGCCCCTCGCGGCGCGGCGCGCCGGGGCCTCCCCTCCCCACCCTCCCCTCGCCTCCTCCCCTCCTCGCGGCCGCCGCCGCCGCCGCCTCCTCTTTGCGCCGCTCTCCGGCTGCCCTCCTGCCGCTCCCACCTCCTCTCCTCCCTCCTCTCTCTCCGGCGGCCTCCCTCGATTGCTGGAGAGAAAACCAGCCCCCCACTCCAGCCCGTAGCCCGCGCCTCGCCGCGGCCCAGCCGGGACGCAAAGGGCAGCGATCCGGCCCCGAATTACCCAGCGCGAGCGGGCGCGCGCTGCGACTCCTGGCTCGGGGCTCGGCTGCGCCGCGGGGCAGAGGATTAGAGTCGCAATTAGCTCCGCGCGCCCGCGCCTGCCGCGCTTGTCGACAAAAACGCGCCGTTTCCCCTCCTTTCGCCGGCGATCCCCACCCGCCTCTCCTGGAGCCCGCGCCTTCCCGCCCGGGCCGCGGCCAGGACCCTCCCGGGAGCGGTGCGCCCAGGCCCCAGCGCCCTCCTCGGCTCAGCCCCCCGCCCCCCGCCGGCCGGCCACGCGGCGCCCGGGCCTCCTCCGGGCTCGGGGAGGGGGCGGGGGAGAGTCTGATTTTAATCATTGTCATTTCATCTGATGTAATATTTCCCCGGGCGTTTTCAGCTGGGCATAAATTTTCGGCTCCCAAATAAGTAACACAGGGCACGTTTCTCACATTTCTTGACTCCTCGGTTACAAAGAGTAGAGCAGCAGCCGCCGCCGCGGCGCCCGGGGCTGGGGGCGGGACTTGTGAAGAAACTGGGCTGCGAGTCGGCCGGGGTTGGAGCGGAGCCGGGGGCCAGGCCGCCCCTCCCCCCGATCCCTGGCCGCCCTCCCGGGGTCCCTGCCCCGCTGCCCCTCTTCCGTGACGTCTGCAGACACGCGGTCGACCACCGCGGGGGAGGGACGCGCGGGGGCACCGGGCCGACAGCTCGCGGCCAGACGCGCCATTTCCTTTACGCGCGCGGCGCGATGGAGACGGCGGCGGCCAAGACTCCCGGCGGCCGAGGTCCGCGCCCTGGGCGCCCCCCCAAACCCGGTCTCCGCTTTGGCTGCCCCTTCTTCCTCCTCTCCCACTCCCTTTCCTCCTCCCCTTCCTCTTCCTCCTCTTTCCTTTGCGCCCCGCCCGCGCCGCCTCCTCCTCCTCCTCCTCCTCCGCGACCATTTCCCCGCTCGTAGGAAACGGATCGGGCTCCCGGCCGGCACTGCGCCCCCGCCTGGCTCTCGGGACGCCGGGGCCAGAGCTCGGCCGGGGCCGCGGGGCGGGTGCGCTCGGGCCGGGAACCGCTCCTGGGCCCCGACCCGGAGCTCCGGCCTTGCCTGAGCGCCCCCTAGCGGCCGCACTCTGGGGTTGGGGGCGCTCGGGTCGTCCTGGAGCCGGGGTCCGGGGGATTCGGGGTGCCATTAGGGGGAGGGTGAAGTGGGAGGCCTTTCTCCCTCGACTAGAGGACCTCGCGCGCGTGGAGAGAGCATCCAGACCGCGCTTCCGTAACTTCTCCACGCGGGAATTAGCCGAAACTTTCCTCCTAAGGGAAGGTTTTATTTATTTATTTATTTATTTTCGACCTCGAACTACAGGAGAAAGGGGGAAATTTTCTCATTAAAGTTACATCCCTGCAGTTAGTTCAATTACTTGATATATGCAGAAGATGTTGTAAATTTATAGATTTAAATAGCTTACAAAGATGCCGCAGGCCCTATCAGTTAATTTCCTTAATTTATGGATTTTGAGCTGCTCCTGGAACAGAAAAGTCCTGGAAGTAGGTCAGGGATCTGTGCAGGGGTGGGGTGGGGGGCTCCCGCAAGGCCCAAGGGCTGCCCACTCTGCTCCCCACTCCCCGGTACCCCCAGGCTCCCAGCTCCCAGCTTCAGTTCAACAGTGCTCTTTCTGTGCGCTCCGCACCCTGGCCAGGCCAGGCTAGGCCAGGCCCGAGAGGTCCGCCCAGCTCTGTGGTCGACTGCCCCAAGCACGGAACAGCAAAGCCCTCCATCAACGCACATCCCACTCAGCACTGAGGGACCAGACCCAAATAGAAAGTGAAGCAAGTATTCAAGTACTTTGATCTCCCAAGTCCACCCTTAAATGCTGGCTAGAATTACAGTCGGAGAGATTGTGGGTGTGGGTGCCCCCAACTTCATGGACAGAAACGTCCTCCCCTTCCCAGGCCTTTGAGGAGGGTGGAATGAGGGAAAGTGCCAGCGGGCTTCTGTTGGAGGATCAGGGACCCACTGAAAATCCCCTTGTCGTGGCCCCTGTGGCCCCAGCGCCCTTCACACCTCTTTTGTCCCTCATCCTAGGTGGCTGCCGGAACGCCTTTGTTTTGTGTTCAATATGGGTGAATATATACATATAAATTAATACTTGAAAGATTGGTAGAAACGAAACTGTTTTAGGAAGCCACATGGCAATGTGATTAGTATTGGTATTCATGATTTAACATTTCTTTTCCCACTAGATGAAGTTTCTAAGATTTGCAAGGTACATGTCAAGGACGGGTGTATAAATGGATTTTTATTTATTCACAACTCCAAGACTAATTGCTTCTCTTTGCCTCAAGGCCATGAGATTGGTTTTAATATGACACTTCAAAAGTATTTGTGGAACTACAGAGATACTAAGTGTCATTGTTTAAGAGACGGATCTCACCATGGTACTGATGACCCTGAAAATAGGATGTTCTACTTTATTTTAAATTCCTACGTGTTTTTTTAAGAGTCTCACTTTGTACCAATTATAATAAAAAACGTACAAGTTAGCTGAAACGAGAACTAGCCATTTTGAACGACTTTTATTTCCTTACTACTGCTGGGAACTTTGTTTCTGGATTCCTAATCCTTTTATTTAAGAGTTGAACTTTATATGTGTCATTAAGAACACTAAGTTTGGGTCATAATTGTAAGGCTTATTGTCGAGCTTAAAATTAGGAACTGAGACCAGTATAAGGAAAACTAAATTCCAGTTTATTTAGCTCCCGGGCGAGGCTATCGGCCTTACAATAATTTATTCTCAAATGTTTTAAAAGTTCCTAGCTAAATGTCAACCATATCTTCCATTGGGAGACTTGGATATGGACAGTGATAGGCATTTGATGGTCTGTGGTATATAGTGCGATGGTGGTGTATTTTTTAATGGAAAGATGTAGAATTTGGACTGATACCATGTCGAAACATCTCGTGGAATACATCTGTTTCATTACTGTGGTTCAAGAGATGACGTTGGATGTGAGTCCAATCAGAACTCGCTGTATCATTAAGAGCTGGCACTTAGGCCATTACAGTTCATAGTTTAGAAAGCAGATTCAGGCCAGGCGAGGTTGCTCTTGCCTGTAATCCCAGCACTTTGGGAGGCCGAGGCGAGTGGATCACCTGAGGTCAGGAGTTAGAGACTAGCCTGACCTACATGGAGAAACTCCGTCTCTACTAAAAATACAAAATTAGCTGGGTGTGATGGTGCATGCCTCTAATCCCAGCTACTCAGGAGGCTGAGGCAGGAGAATCGCTTGAACACGGGAGGCAGAAGTTGCGGTGAGCTGAGATTGAGCCACTGCATTCCAGCCTGGGCGACAAGAGCAAAACTCCGTCTAAATGAATAAATAGCAGATTCAAACCTGTGCTCTCAGCAGGGTATTTGCAGGATGTAAAACCAGTGGCAAGACCTCAGGTTTCCAGATGTTTCAGGGTGGCTTCCAGTGCGATGTTGTGCTTTGTTGCTATTGCTGTTTGCAGGCTGTGTTTAAAAATTAGGATCTTAATAAGGAAGGGTAAATGAACCCAAAATGAGATCACAGGCTCTACTGAACTCAACCTTCTCAGCAAGGCTATAATCAGACAAGCAGATGGACACACTGAGAGACCCGCCTGCTGCTATCTTGGGGAGGGAGGACTTGGGTTTTAACGCAGGATTGTCTCTTCCCCACCCCCAGGCTTCCTGGGGTGCAGGTCAGACCCGCTTAGTTGTATGCTCATCTCAAGCTCAGAGATGGCTCCTGCACGGGCTAGGAATAAACCAGCCTGGACCAGAGCTCACACTTTCACATCCACCTGGTCTCCACCTCTACCCTGGGAATCCCCCCAATCTTCCCTCCTGGTTAGGATCCCAGAGAATCTGGAGACTAAAGGGAGTAATGAAACATGGGACTGTTAGTTCCCTCACCTGTCCCCCACACCCAAATTGCCCCTGCCCAGTCCCTGTCACCATGCTCAGTGGGCACTCAGGGCTCTTAGTGGGCAGGAAGGCAGGGGCTGCCTTTCTACCTTCTGCTAAGAGCCCAGGTGTACCATTCAGAACCAAACCAACCCTGCCGGCCCCAGGAGCCAGCACTGGGGTGAAAACGAGACAAGCCCAAGACCTCCTGACCATGAATTTTAACATTTTTGCAGCCTGTACAGGAGCCAGCAGCCCCCTAAATTGCTCAAAACTGCACTTAAGCCTTTTTTCCATCAAATTCTTAAATGCTATATGGATTTGGGCGCAAGTAGCAAAGGTTGCCACAAATGGCACCTGATTCACAGAATGTGCCTAGAGGTGAATCGGTAGATTGGAATACTATTCAAGGACCAGGTCTCCCCAGCTTACCTCTGCCATCCTCAGCACCTTGGCCTGTTTTCATGCCAGCACTTCTCTGTTCTCAAGATGAACAGAACTCAAAGCTTCACACCTGCCTGGACACCCAGGGAGAACAAGGGAATTATCCTACTGGCTCCCACAGCCCTCCTTGTCACATCCTATTGGTCAAAACTGGGTCACATGCCAAGTTACAAGCCAATGGGGCTGCTGCCCTGAACCCCTGGGAGGGAAGTGGGTACTGGGCAAAGTCAGGCTTTCCCTGGGGCGGGGAGGAGAGGATGGATTTTGTGTTGGGGACTGGGCCTCCAAATGTTTAAGCACAGAACCCTGAGCTGGCCTGACACTGGGGAGAGTTCAAGAGCTTTCCCAGGGACCCATAACCCTTCTTGTGCAACAGCGCTGAAAAGATTGTTGGAACAGATTAGGCTGTTACCGTCGAGGGGTGCCAGGGAGGCCCTCTGGTGGGGAGGGGCAGGGGTAGTCCTTCACTTTTCTCAATCAATATAAGCCCAGACTGGATATCTGGGAGAATGGCTTTCCACAGAGTCCTGCCCCAAGTGACTGTGTGTGGCTGCCACTCCAGCTCCAAGTGACCATCTGAGGCTCTGCAGATGCATTTACACCTAGCCCTAACCCTAACCCTAACCCTAACCCTAACTCTAACCCTTACAAGGGTCCAAGGGAATTTTTCCCATGAAAAAAAAGTTTAGACAATGAGAAGAGTTACCTTTGTTCAATCAGGGCTCTCCTTCCTTGGACCCAAGCCCAGTACATGGAGCCCCTTCCATGTCACAGGCAATTCCTTCTCCTTGGGCCTGCCCTGTAGTAGACAGTCTATGCAGGGCATGAACTTGGGCATCTGAGTACAGCTGGGTGACCTTGGGCTTCACCTCTCCAGTCTCAATGTCCTCTTGTGTAGTGTGGGAACAGAGATAGGACCTAGAGAGTGGGGTTCCTGGAAGAATTAAATGGGAGAACACAGCAAAGCAAAGGACTTGGCCCAGCCAGTGCAAATGCTCAGTAAGTAGGAGCTGTTGTTTAGAGCTGATAGCTGGTTTCCTCTTCCAACATGGCTCTGGTCAAGCCATGGTTACAACCCCACCCTTACTCAGATACTGTTGCCCAGAGCCCACCCACAAGAGGTGCACAGGAGCACAGGAAGATGAGTACAGCAGAATCTCCTCTCACTTTTTTTGTTTTTTTAAGGGGAAGGGGCTGACTCCGTTGCCCAAGTTGGAGTGCAGCATCATGATCATAGCTCCCTGAAGCCTCAAACTCCTGGGCTCAAACAATCCTCCCACTTCAGCCCCTGAGTAGCTGGAACTAGAAGCATGTACCACCACATCAGGAGCCAATTTAAAAATCTTTAGTAGGCGGGACACAGTGGCTCACACCTGTAATCCTAGCATATTGGGAGGCTGAGGCGAGCAGATCACCTGAGTCCAAGAGTTCGAGACTAGCCTGGCCAACATGGCGAAACTCCATCTCTACTAAAAATACAAAAAATTAGCTGGGCGTGGTGGCAGGCATCTGTAATCCCAGCTATTCGGGAGGCTGAGGCAGGAGAATTGTCTGAACCCCAGAAACAGAGGCTGCAGTGAGCCAAGATCACACCATTGGACTCCAGTCTGGGTAACAAGAGCAAAACTCTATCTCAAAACAGAAAACAAAAAACAAACAAACAAAAAACAGTCTAGTAGAGATGGAGTCTTGCAATGTTGCCCAAGCTGGTTTCAAACCCCTGACCTCAAGCGATCCCCCTGCCTCATCCCCCCGCCTCATCCCCCCAAAGTGCTGGGTTTATAGACAAGTGCCCAGTGGCATCCATTTGAGTGGCCCCTTGACTCCAGAATTGACAAGTCAGCAAGACAAACAGGTATACATTACAGGGAAGAATGTAAACTCTGCCTAACATTTAAAGATAAAATACAAGACTCCAGAGAAATGTCATGCTTGCTTTGGGCTCTGCCCCTGGGGTTGGGCCAGGAAGCGTCCCCAGGCTCCTCTGTCCCCAGGGCCCTTGAGGGTGGGTGGGATGGGTGATTCAGGCCCGAGGGGCAAAGCAAAGCACAGCTCAAGGGCGGAGCCTGGAGCAGAGTGCAGAGTTGGCTGGTTAAAATTCTTTTTATTTTTCAAGCTGTGAAACTCTGTACTGTCTTTTATTTTATTTTTATTTTTTGAGACGGAGTCTCACTCTCCCCAGGCTGGATTGCAGTGGCACAATCTCAGCTCAGTGCAATCTCTGCTTCCGGGGTTCAAGCATTTCTCCTGCCTCAGCCTCCTGAGTAGCTGGGATTACCACGCCTGACTAATTTCTGTATTTTTAGTAAGATGGGTTTTCACTATGTTGGCCAGGCTGGTCTCAAACTTCTGAGCTCAAGTGATCTGCTTGCCTCAGCCTCCCAAAGTGCTGGGATTTCGGGTGTGAGCCACTGCACCCAGTCTCCATGTACTGTCTTTTAAAAAAGTATTTAAAACTATAAATAAAGAATATATCATCATCATCATCAAAAAATAATAAATCACCATAAAATGTACAAAAGGGAAACAAAACTCTTCTGTCTCGCCTTCCCAGAAGGACCTATGTCAGTGATTTATTGTTTATCCATCTAGTTTTTTTTTTTCCTATTTATGTACACAAAGGTGTACAGGCACACACAGACACACAGCTTCACAGACTCACGCAGATACACACATGCAATGGCCGGGTGCGGTGGCTGGTGCCTGTAATCCCAGCACTTTGGAAGGCCAAGGCCAGCTGATTACTTGAGGTCAGGAGTTCGAGACCAGCCTGGTCAACATAGTGAAACCCTGTCTCTACTAAAAATACAAAAATTAGCAGGCATGGTGGCAGGTGCCTGTAATCCTGGCTACTCAGGAGGCTGAGTCAGGAGAATCACTTGAACCTGGGAGGTGAACATTGCAGTGAGCCGAGGTCATACCACTGCACTCCAGCCTGAGCCACAAAACGAGACTCTGTCTCAAAAAAAAAAAAAAAAAAAAAAAAAAGAAAAACAAACCCAAAGGAACACATACAGAAACACAACTATGGACACAATTGCACAGACACAGACGTGGACACACGTACTAACAGAAATATGCAGAGACACAGACATACAGTTGCACAGATACGCAGACACATATGCACACACACACAGGAGACAGACACAAAGGGACACACACATAGCCACACCACACCCACACACACACAGTCTGCAGACACAGACATGCACAGAACCATAGACAAAAAGACACCTGCATACAAATCTGAGCACTCAGATGCACACTTGTGACCACATGTGCTTTTAAAATACAGGATCAAACTATTCTTACTGATTCACAGCCTGCCTTTCCCCTATCATGCATGCATTTCCAAATGTACAAAATAATGTAACAGACACCCAGATGTAACAAATCGTTTGGAATATTTGCTTTAGATTTCTCTTTAAAGAACTAAACAAAATGATACAGATGAGTTAAACCACTTCCTTCTTCCCCAGCCAGTTGTATCCCTCCTGTATACCCTTTTATACTTTTTGCAACATTGGAATGTGTTCATAAACAATGTAACGTTTGTGTAGGTTGTAAACTTGTACATGAATGGGATATAAGTGTGTATCCTTTTGTATCTTGTTTGTTGCCTCTTGCTGTTCTCAGGGAGCATGGAAAGTGCCCTCCCTTGTCACTCCTTTGATCCACGTGCGGCCTCTGTCTCCTGCTCTGTGTCCCCTCCCTCAACCAGCTTCCTCTCACCCTTCTCTCCCTCCCTCCTTCCCTGTCCTCTCTTCTTTTCCTCCCTCCTCCCCCTTCCTGCCTCCCTCCCTCCTCCTCGTCTCCCTCCCTCCATCCCCTTCCACCTCCAGGCAATGCAAGCCTCTGGCTGAAAAGCTAGAAGGTCACCCAAGGAAGTGCAAAAAAGAAAAAGCATCTTGATATATTTCATAATATTATCGCCCTCTGAATTTTTACAGTTCTGTTTTTACATCTAGGTCTCTCATCCTTTTGAAATTAACTTCTGCCTATGGTTTGAGGTCTGCATCTAAAAAAGAATTTGTTTTTCAAAATGGCTAGGCAGTCTTCCAAAGGAATCAACTGATAACAATTGTTTTTATTAGGATTTTAACTGGAATTAGGGAGAATTGAGGGCTTCTGATTTTTGCTTTATTACAGAAAGAATATGGGAATACAGATACACTGTAAAAAATTAAAACATCGATTCTTTTAGTAATTAGAACTAATTACAAATTAATCCCCCCACACCCTGGCAATCTCATTTTCCTCTTCCTAGGGAATGTCTGTTTGGTATGTGTGATAGGTTACATTATTGATTCCAATTTTTCTCTGCTCTGTAGTACCTAGAGACATCTACACCCTTGCCATGGCTTCGTGGTTGGCAGAAATAACTTCTCCATATTGATATTGGGCTTCACCAAGGGGGAGTGAGCAGGTAGTGGCTTTACGCAGAGCCTTAAAGTATGCTTCCACGGCTGGGCTTTCCTCTTGAGTTTCTGCTGTGGCCATAAGAATAAGCTTCAGGCAGCTGCAGACTGGAGGCACAGAGTGAGATACACAGGGTGGGGTTGCATGAGCCTCCCGCAGACACAGGAGAAATTTGTGCTTCTCACTGTATGCTTAGCCGACTAATATAAACTATATCTATGTGTGTGTGTGTGTGTACACATCCAAACACAAATTAGACTGGGATGATATACATGTTACTCTATTATTTATAAATGATATATAATCATATGTTATATATACTATAGGTATTATATAAAATTATGCATGTGTGTGTATTACATATCTTGGCCCACCCCTAACATTTTCAGGACTGAGAATGAGAGGATAAATAGAGGTCAACATATCATAATGTCTAAATAGCTATAAGGTATAAATCAAGCTAGCAACTATTTAATCACATGCATTATATTCTCCTACCTTGACATATATACCTGCGTAATGACCTGGAAGACCAGGTTTGGTCTGGAATTCTTGGATTCCTGGGAGTGGGGTGCTGGAATGTGCTGGCTTGGAAGAGCTGGTTCTGTTAGTCTGTTCTTGCATTGCTATAAAGAAATACCTGAGACTGGGTAATTTATGAAAGTTCATTGGGCCAATGAAACCAATGAAGGAGTTTTCATTTCCCTCAGGAAACTTACAATCATGGCGGAAGGTGAAGGGGAAGCTGGCACATCACACAGCTGGAGTGGGAGCAAGAGAGTGGGGGGGGGAAAGTGCTGTGCACCTTTAAACAACCAGGTCTCGGGAGAACTCACACTAGCATGAGAGCAGCAGCAAGAAATGGTGCTAAACCATTCATTAGAAAGTGCCTCACCCCCAACATTGGGGATTACAATTCATCATGAGATTTGGTGGGGTCATAGATCCAGACCATATCACTGGCCCTTTCCACACATGGGGAAACTGAGGCCCAGGGAGGTGAAACAGCTCCCCCAGAGCCTAACGGTGAGTCCTACATGCCTTTCTCTTTTGACCTGCTGCATAGCCACACTGTTTGGAAGTGTTGGTTCATGTGTATAATTTGGCTGCTACTGAAGAACTCTAGGAATGACTTAAGGAGAGCTAATTATTTCTTAGGACTCATTGAGCTGAGGCCATCGTGTGTTAGAAGACACGCAGCAGGGTCTGCCTTGTGAGCTATTTAACGATGTCCTTAAAACCTGGTGTCTAGCCCCGTGATCTGCTTTTCTAGATGTAAGTGACCACAAAGTTCCGGCCAACCAGCCCCAATTCCAGCAGGCTATCCACCTGACCAGGCTGAATGCTCTCTTGCCTTTTTTTTTTTTTTTTAAAGACTTGGTCTCGATCTTGTCTGCCAGACTGGAGTGCAATGGCGCGATCTCGGCTCACTGTAATCTCTGCCTCCTGGGTTCAAGCAATCCTCCTGCCTCAGCCTCCCAAGTAGCTGGGATTACAAGCATCCACCATCACACCTCGCTAATTTTTGTATTTTTAGTAGAGCTGGGTTTTCACCATGTTGGCCTGGTTGGTCTTGAACTCCTGACCTCAGGTGATCTGCCCGCCTCAGCCTCCCAAAGTGCTGGGATTACAGGCATAAGCCACTGTGCGTGGCCAGCTGTGCTTGTAACAGGTCTTTCCATTGCTTATCAGATTGGCAGATGTGAGGGATACAGTAGGTGATATGACCAGCCCATCCTTGCACCTCCTTTGCTGTAAAGTGAGTCCCTTTATCTGATGCAATGGCATGTGGAATGCTGCACCATGCATCAAACACTCTGTAAGCCTCTGGGCTTGTGGTTTGGCTCAGGCCCTGCGGGCAGGAAAGGTAAACCCATCCTCAGACTATGTGTTTATTCCTGACAAAATGCATCACTGCTCCTTCGATCGAGGCTGAAAGGGATCCAGTGTGGTGGGCTTGCCACCAAGTGACTGGTTGGTGTCCTTATGGAATGGTGCTGAGTTTGGGACTCAGCGTCAGTCTCTGTTGCTGGTGAATTAGAGATTTGGCAGCAGGAATAGCAGCAGCTAGATCAACCATGGTGAGTGGGAGCCCCTGTTGTTGGACCCATGCATAGCCTCCATCCCTGTCACCAGGTCCTCTTGCGTGGGTCTTTTTTTTTTTTTTTTTTTTGAGATGGAGTCTCTCTCTGTCACCAGGGTGGAGGGTGGAGTGCAGTGGCATGATCGTGGCTCACTGCAACCTCCACCTCCTGGGTTCAGGTGATTCTCCTGCCTCAGCCTCTTGAAAGCTGGGACTACAGGCACCTGCCAACACACCTGGCTAATTTTTGGATTTTTAATAGAGATGGGGTTTCACCATGTTGGCCAGGCTGGTCTCGATCTCCTGACCTCGTGATCGGCCCACCTTGGCCTCCCAAAGTGCTGGGATTACAGGTATGTGCCAAGTTCCATCCACATGACTTATGCTTGTCTCCCACCTTCTCATCTTTCTCCTCCTAGGCTCCTGACTGCCTGGCCAAGCCATTGGCCACTGTCCATGAGCCCATTATATTCAGAACTCAGGCCATTTCCCTTTCCACCAAAGTGGGTGACCTAAAGTTCCACCCATTGGGAGGATTTCACTTTACCACCATCTTTCAAGGCCACTTCTGAGTGGAGCTGTAGTGCACACACCATCCAGGGCTGCAGGGCAGACACCATCAGTTTTTATTTTGAATTATTATTATTTTTTGAGATGGAGTCTTGCTCTTGTTGCCCAGGCTGGAGTGCAATGGCACGATCTCGGCTCACCACCACCTCTGCCTTCCAGGTTTAAGCGATGCTCCTGCCTCAGCCTCCCAAGTAGCTGGGACTACAGGCATGTGCCACCATGCCTGGCTATTTTTTTTTGCATTTTAGTAGAGATGGGTTTCACCATGTTGCCCAGGGTAGTTTCAAACTCCTGAGCTCAGGCATCCACCTGCCTCAGCCTCCCAAAGTGCTGGGATTACAGGCGTGAGCCACTGTGCCCGGCCACCATCCACTTTTTACCTGCTTCTGAACAACAAGCCAATACATCTGCGAAATGGCCTCTAGCCCTGTTTCCTCTTTCATTAGCTGATCATGCCCCTCACCTCAAGGCCACAGAGGTAAACTGAGGAAGAGGCCTCAATGCAGCAGTGCGGATCCCAAGGGGGCTGGGCTCCCTGCTCACACAGCTCACCTGTGGCCTCCCACCCTGCTCACACTCGATCTCGAATGTACCATTTCTATCTTACTATTATTATGTAGAGACAAGGTCTCACTCTGTCACCCAGGCTAGAGCGCAGTGGTGCAATCACAGCTCACGGCAGCCTCCAACTACGGGGTCATCTTCCTGCCTCAGCTTTCTGAGGAGCTGGGACTGTAGGTGTGCACAACCACACATGGCTGATTTTTGTCTTTTTATTTGTAGAAATGGGGTCTCACTGTATTGCTCAGGCTGGTCTCAAACTCTTGGGCTTAAACAATCCCCTTGCCTCAGCCTCTCAAAATGCTGGGATTACAGGTGTGACCACTGCATGCCGCCAACTTCTATCTTTTGATAGGAGGCTGCTGAGTCCACTTGGCCCTTGACTTGGTGGTTCTGACAGGACCCAGCTGACGACTGGCAGCTGTGGCTGCAGTTTCATTGAGATTCTGTGGTGATATGGTTTGGCTGTGTCCCCACCTAAATCTGATCCTGAATTACAGTTCCCGTAAGCCCCACGTGTCATGGGAGGGACCCACTGGGAGGTAATTGAATTATGAGCGTGGTTACCCCCGTGCTGTTCTTGTAAGAGTGAGTGAGTTCTCACAAGATCTGAATGTTTTCTAGAGGCTTTTTCCCCTTTGCCCGGCACTTCTCTCTCCCGCTGCTGTGTGAAGAAAGATGTGTTTGCGGCTGGGCGTGGTGGCTCACACCTGTAATCCCAGCACTTTGGGAGGCTGAGGTGGGCGGATCTTCTGAGGTCAGGAGTTCAAGACCAGCCTGACCAACGTGGAGAAACCCCGTCTCTACTAAAAATACAAAATGAGCTGGGTGTGGTGGCAGGTGCCTGTAATCCCAGCTACTCAGGAGGCTTGAGGCAGGAGAATAGCTTGAACCCAGGAGGTGGAGGTTGCAATGAGCCAAGATCGCGCCACTGCACTCCAGCCTGGGCAAGAAGAGTGAAATGCCGTTTCAAAAAGAAAATAAGAAAGAAAAAGAAAGACATGTTTGCTTCTCCTTCCGCCATGACTGTAAGTTTCCTGAAGTACCCCCAGCCATGTGGAACTGTGAGTCAATTAACCCTCTTTCCTTTATAAATTACCCAGGCTCAGGTATTTCTTTATAGCAGCATGAAAATGAACTAATACAGTAAATTGGTGCCAGACTGGGGCTGTATCCTGCAAAGCCATAAGGGTGGAACTGTGCAAGGCCGTGGCAGCCCACCTCTCACATCAGGGTGACCTGGATGTGGGACATGGAGTTAAAGGAGATCATTTTGGAACTTTAAGGTTTAATGAATGCCCTATTGGACTTTGGACTTGCATAAGACCTGTAGCCCCTTTGTTTTGGCCACTGTCTCTCCTTTGCAATGGCTGTATTTACCCAATGCTTGTACCCTCATTGTATCTGGGAGTAACTAATTTGCTTTTGATTTTACAGGCTTATAGGCAGAAGGGACTTGCCTTGTCTCAGATGAGGCTTTGGATTGGGACTTTGGGGTTCATGCTGGAATGAGTTAAGACTCCGGGGGACTGTTGGAAAGGCATGATTGTGTTTTGAAATGTGAGGACATAAGATTTGGGAGGGGCCAGGCACAGGATGATGTGGTGTGGCTGTGTCCCCACCCAAAGTCTCACCTTGAATTGCAGTTCTCATAATCCCCACGTGTCACAGAAGGGACCCGATGGGGGGGTAATTGAATTATGGGGGCGGTTACCTCCATGCTGTTCTCGCGATACTGAGTTCTCAGAAGACTCGATGGTTTTATAAGGGGCGTTTTCTTCTCTGCTCGGCACTTCTCTCATCATGCCACGTGAAGAAAGACGCGTTTGCCTCCCCTTCCACCATGATTGTAAGTTTCCCGAGGCCCCTCCAGCCATGTAGAACTGTGAGTCACTTGAACCTCTTTCATTTTTAAAGTATCTAGTCTCAGATAGTTCTTCATAACAGTGTGAAAACAGACTAATACACATAGGCAGAAACTCTGTCTATACCAGGGCCTGGAGCATGGCAAGAGCTGCTTTTCCAAAGGTTTATAACTCTCTGCGTGGGATGGCTTTGTGCCAGAACATTAAGAGTTTGCATTGTAATTCTTCCTCTGAGGTGTGCCAAAAACTCTCTGTGGTGTCTTTCCCCAGTACTGATGCCTCTACCACCATGGGGTCCTCTGGGTCATATGGTCCAGGAGTAGTGCCTCTTGTTCCAGTCCTGCTCTGGGCTGACTCAAATCTGGCAGCTTTTCCTGTTTTCTAAGATGTGGTCTGGGGAGCATTTCTATGTGTGAACAATGCCTCCCCATCCCAAAAAGGCCTACAAGCATTGCAAGATTGCACTAGTGAACTCCAGCCTGGGCAAAAGAGTGAAACTCCATCTCAGAAAAAAAAAAAAAAAGCCCAGAAAGTACGAAGAAGGGGCCACTTCTGCAGGCTCGGAGGGCTCAAGGTAATTGAGACATTTAGGATTAGGGGACACATTGACTGATGAGTTGTCCCATCTCAAATGTCAGGATGCCATTCTTTCCCAACCAGCGGCTGGCCTTCGCATAGCAGACCTGCTTAGGTTGAGAGTTTAATCTTTGGAACTTGGTCGTTGTGAGGTCCTCAGCTTTCTCTGCCCTTGAACTGCAGCAGACGAGAGCCTCCTTAGGTGCTACCAAGGAGGCTTTCTGGCTTCACACTTAGCTGTTTCATTTTGTTTTGTTTTTGTTTTTTTTCCAGACACTGAGTCTCACTCTGTCACCCAGGCTGGAATGCGGTGGCACAATCACGGCTCACTGCTGTTTTGAAGTCCTGGGCCAAGGTCATCCTGCTTCAGCCTCCTGAGTAGCTGGCATTACAGGCATGAGCCACTATGCCCAGCTAATTGTTAAACAATTTTTTTTTTTTTTGGTAGAGACGGGGTCTTGTTATGTTGCCCAGGCTGGTCTTGAACTCCTGGGCTCAAGCGATTCTGCTGCCTCAGCCTCTCTAAGTGCGGAGGTTACAGGTGTGAGCCACAGGACTGGCCCATACTCAGCTGTTAATTGCGCTCAGCACTTTGCTATCTTTCATCAAAGCATGAGTAGCCACCTCGTTCCACTGACTTTGCTTTTCCCGGAGAGTTTTCAAACACCTGATACATTCCCCTACATTGCACTTCCTTCCACGGGTAAACCACCTCAACTCAGCAGTGGTGAGTTTCATTGATTGCACTTTCATCTAATGACAGGGCTGCCTGGGCTCCACCCACAGCTGTTGCCAGGCAGAGAGGATGGTGACCAAGCTCCAAGATCTCAGCATAGCCTCTGCCTTCTCAGACCGAGTTCCCTGGGAGTGCAACTTGATAGATATTGGCATGTGGAAGGTTATGAGTGGGGGCTCCCAGGATTGGCATCTTCAGGATGGAAGGGGTCTGCGCAGCGGGATTAGGCAGAGGGAAAGGCTGGGTTCTGAGCCTGGATTAGTTTCCTCTTGCTGCCGTGACAATCAGCTCAAATGTAGTGGCTTAGAACAACACAGATGTATTATCACACAGTTCTAGAATCCAGGGCCTAAGATGGGTCAGCGAGGTTGCGCTCCTTCTGGAGGCTCCAGGGAAGGCTGTTTCCTTGCCATTTTCTTTCCTTCTTAAAGACAGGGTCTCACTCACCCAGGCTGGAGTGCAGATAGCACGATCTCGGCTCACTGCAACCTCTGCCTCCTGGACTCAAGCAGTTCTCCTGCCTCAGCCTCCTGAGTAGCTGGGATCACAGGTGCCTGCCACCAAGCCCGGCTAATTTTTGTATTTTTAGTAGAGACAGGTTTTCACGACGTTGCCCAGGCTGGTCTTGAACTCCTGGCCTCAAGCAGTCCACCTACCTGGGTCTCCCAAAGTGCTGGGATTACAGGCATGCGCCACCGCTCTCAGCCTCCTTGCATTTTTCAACTTGAGGCTTCCCTCATTCCTTGGTTCCTAGCCTCTTCCTTTCAAAACTGTCCATCACTCAGAGCTCTGCTTCTGTGACTCTACCTCCTTCCCTGACTCTGCCCCTTCTCCCACCCAGTAACAAGGACCCCGTGATCACATGGAGTCTGCCTGGATATGCTGCCGCAGTGCCCTCATCCCCGTGTCCTTAATCACCTCTGAAAAGTCCCTTTAGGCCAGGCTCAGGCCTGCAATCCCAGCACTTTGGGAGGCCGAGGCAGGAAGATCACTTGAGCTCAGGAGTTCAAGACCAGCCTGGGCAACATGGTGAAACCCTGCCTCTACTAAAAATACAAAAATTAGCCAAGTGTGGTTATGTGCACCTATAGTCCCAGCTACTTAGGAGGCTGAGGTGGGAGGATTGCTTGAGCTTGGGAGGTCAAGACTGCAGTGAGCTGAGATTGGGCCACTGCATTCCAGCCTAGGTGACAAAGTGAGTCTCTGTCTTAAAAAATAGAAAATAAAAAAATGAAAAGTCCCTTTGCCCAAATAAGGTAGTGTATTCCCAGATTCTGGGGATTTGAATGTGTACATCTTTGCGGGGGCCATGGGTCTGTCCACATAGATGCAATCTCAGCAAAGGCTTCAGCTGATTGCACATGCAGGCTTGGAGCTGGGACGCCCCTGTAGGGGTGAGAATACCTCCATGGCAATTAGCCATTGGGTATAGGTGTCACCACAGGTGAGCAGCTGTCTTTAGTTCAGCAATCCACTAAGAGGGCTGACAGCGGCACTCCCTGGCCTCCTGGGGGAAGTCCTTCATTCCCATAGGGGGTCTGGGTGGCTCATCAATGACACCCACACAACCCCTCTGCTCCAGCCCTAGCACCTTCTTCAGTCCCTTGCCTGGACCCTCAGGCTATCACCCCAGGGCATTTGTACATGCTCCTCCTTTTCCCACTTTGTCCTTCTGATCTCTGCTCCATTACCACTTCCTCCAGGAAGCCTTCCCTGACTTCTCTGACAAGGTCGTCTCCATCACAGCCCTTGAGATGGCCAGGTCTTGCTATTCATGTTCATTAGAGTCAGACTCTCCCAGTGGACTGAGTTCTGCAAGGCACAGATGGGGTTTGTTTTTGCTCAGTGGTTATTTTTTTTTGAGATGGAGTCTCGTTCTGTCACCCAGGCTGGAGTGCAGTGGCACAATCTTGGCTCATTGCAACCTCTGCCTCCCAGGTTCAAGCAATTCTTGTGCGTCAGCCTCCCGAGTCATGGGATTACAGATACCTGCCACCACACCCAGCCAATTTTTGTATTTTTAGCAGAGACAGAGTTTTGGCATGTTGACCAAGCTGGTCTTGAACTCCTGCCTCAAGTGATCCGCCCGCCTCAGCCTCCAAAAGTGCTGGGATTCCCTTTACAGTGTCTCTCATACAATAGGTGCTCAGAAAGTCTTTGTTGAACAGAGGAATGAAAGACCCTGCTGCTTTCTCTTTAAGAGGATACATGGTATTTTGTAGCCTGGGTGGATCCTGATTTGTTCATTCATTTCCCTCTTGGTGAATATACAGGCTGTTTCCAGTCCTCTGATAGTTCACATGCATAATACTGCAATGATCATGTCCCACCCCTGTTGCTGTCGTCCTGCCTGGAGTTTCTATAGGACAGATTTCAAGAGATGGAACTCTCGGACCCATGAGTCTCCTTTGGGCTGGGGCTGGGACTAGGGATGGCGGCAGGGCCTATAGCATGTCCCCGTCTATGTTTCTGCTATGGTACAGAAAGGGCAGAGGAAATGGACCCTGAATGGGACAGAGAGGCATGAAGCAGAAGGTGCAGAGGTGAGGCCAGTAGACAGAGCCTTGGTGGCATGGGAGGTCCCAGGCCCTGGTTCCTGCCACCCCGCTGTGTATGTCCCATCTTACTGGACCCCTCAGTCCTCCTTCACCTGACGTTGATGCCAATGGGTTTTAAAAATATTTACTACCAAAGGACACCAGCTATAGCAAGTTCCAGTTGGTATTATTGTTGATTAAAGACATGGCTATCAGATTCCCTTCTTCGGAATTCACTGAGGGGTGTGTGTGAGATTTACATAAACCTTTTATTTTTTTTAAACAGTCTGGCTCATTGCCCAGGCTGGCATGCAGTGGCATGATCTTGGCTGACTGCAACCTCTGCCTCCTGGGCTAAAGTGATTCTCCTGCCTTAGCCTCCCAAGTAGCTGGGACCACAGATGTGCACCACCACATCTGGCTAATTTTTGTGGAGATGGGGTTTTGCCATGTTGCCTAGGTTTGTCTTGAACTCCTGAGCTCAAGTTATCTCCCTTCCTTGACCTCCCAAAGTGCTGGAATCACAGGTGGGAGCCACCCTGCCCAGCCTATATAAACTTTTCTATATATTCCAGAGGCCTCTTATAAATGATTGATGTGGTTTGAATGTGTGTCCCCTCCAAATCTCATGTTGAAATGGGATCCCCAGTGTTGGAGGTGTGGCCTGGTGGGAGGTGTTTGGGTGACGGGGAAGGATCCCTCATGAATGGCTTGGTGCCCCCACCATGGTGATGAGTGATTTCTCGCTCTGTTAGTTCACTCAAGAGCTGGTTGTTTAAGAGTCTGGGACCTCTTCCTTCTCTTTCTTGCTCCACTCTTGCCAAGTGATCCACCTGCTCCCCCTTCATCTTCTGCCATGATTGGAAGCTTCCTGAGGCCTCACCAGAAGCAAATGCTGGTACCATGTTTGTGCAACCTGCAGAACTGTAAGCCAATTAAACCTCTTCTCTTTATAAATTACCCAGTCACAGGTATTCCTTTATAGCAATGTAAGCAGATTAACACAATGATATATTCTCTGCAGGCTGCAAAGCTCTATTTACGTGAAACACATATATCAACTTGAGCCCATCGTTGGCCTTGGCCCTGGAACAGGCTGGGTCTCTGTGCCTGGCTCTGGTTCAGATCATGGTAGAGAGGGAGGAATGGGGAGCAGGGGAGGGGTTCACATACCCGAAGGAGGTTGAAGTGGGTAAGTACATCCAGCGGCTCAGTCCTGGGGCCAGACACTGTGGACGCAGCAGGCAGAGACGTGGCCCAGAGTGGGGTGGGGTGGGGGTGGGGTGCTGCACAAAGCGACCTGCTGTGAGGCTGGGTTGGGGGTGTGGTGCACAGCTTCAGAGTTTGTGCAGCTTCCAGGGTTTGTGGCTGAGGCTGGCAGCAGGCTGGAGTTCCTGCAGGGGCATGGGAGCTCTAGTGACTGCCTGGATGGCAGAGGACCTTGTGTGGGAGCCCTCCCACTTCTCTGTGGTCCCGGATGCTTGATGCTCACCCTGTTCCAAGCTGGAGGCACAAGGGTGCCATCATCCAGGTGTACGTAGCACAAGGCCTGATGCGTGTGACCGCTCCAAGTGTTGGATGGAGGTGTGCTGGTGGTTTCTGCTATGCACTGAATGTCCGTGCCCCCGCCACCCCCCGGTTGTGTCATATGTGGAAATCCTCAACCCCAAAGTGATGATGTGAGCAGGTGGGGCCTTCCGGCGATTAGGTCCTAAGGCTGGAGCCCTCGTGAATGGGATTAGTGTCCTGATAAACCAGGCCCTGGGGAGTTCCCTCACCACTTCCACTGTGTGGGTTCACAGCAGAAAGAGGGCCCTCTATGTGCCAGGAAACCAGCCCTCCCCAGACACCCTGTCTGCCGGCACCTTGTTCTCAGCCTCCAGAACTGTGAGAAATTGTCTGACCCACCCAGTCTGTGGGATTTTTATTGTGACAGCTCAGACAGACTAAAATGGACAAAGACAACCCCCAGCCTCATTCTGGATCCTTCTGGACTGGGAGCTTGACCGTAGTACACACCTCCTCAAAGCCCTCCAAGGGTTCCGATGTTTCCAGCACAAAATCCAACCTCCTTATCCCTTATCCAAAATCCGATGTTCTCCCTGACTTGGCGCCTCCCAGTCACCCACTTCCGTGAGCCGCAGGTGTCTATGTGGGGCTCACACAGTGTTTGCGCATGCTCCCCTGGGCTCAGCCCCGCCCCTCCTCGTGGTCCTGAGAGCCAGTGCCAGGAGGTCGCATGCTCTGTCAGTCTTTGGGTGCTCAGCCAGGGTCCAGGCCAAGGCTCCCCACCCCGAGCCGTGTCCCTTGGTCACTCTCCAGAGCCATGGGTCACTCTCCGCTGACTCTGTTGTTAGGCCAGCAACGCTGCCTGCAGTTCCACAGAGAGCCGAACCCTGAAAAATGATGACGAGCCCTTCTTCTCATGTCATTAATCCTCCCGTGACCGAGGCCTTTCCCCCAGGGTGGGCGCCGGCCCAGGGTGACTGATGGCACCTGCCTGGCCTCTTGAGGACTTTGGCCAGTGGGAGGCGTTGACAGCGTTTCCCAAGTGAAATGCCACGTGGAGATTAATGACCCTCGAGCTGTGGGCTCTGGGTGGGCAAGGCTGGAGCGTAGCTGGGCCCCGGGCCTGCTGGGCCTAGAGACCGCCTCCTGCAGCCCGATCCTCCCAGCCCCTTCCAGGAGCAGCGCTGCAGGTTCACTACCTTTGCCCAGGTTCTCAGGATCTCCCAGAAATGGTTGCCTCAGCTTCACGCCTGAAACCTCAAACACAAATAATTTTCAATTTGCCTTGGAGTTTCAATCGCACAATCCAATGTTAAATAATAGATTAGCTGCCTCAGGGAGAGAAACAGGATTTAAGAAGAAGAAATAACTAAAAGGAAAAGTAAAATTCAGCACATCAGTTTGCAGGGCAGGAATGCAGCCTTCTCTCCCAGCCCAGATTCGCCGGCCCCGTCCCATCCTCCCAGACGGGGCTCTTCCTGGTCTTTGGGGACTGTCATCCACACAGTGTGGTCTCCCCAGGGGCAGGCTCGAGGCTTTGGCGTTGGCAGTCTTGGGCTCATCTCCAGCTGGTGCAGCCAGATTGGCAGACTCCGTCTCCTACGCCCTTGCTCTCGGGCCCTGTATCCTGAGGAAGGGTCTGACTTGTAGCCCCGGCAGCCACCACCCACCCAGGCAGATAGAGACAGATGGGTGCAAGTGGTCACAGGCAAACTCGGGTCATCACAGGCAGGTGGATACAGGCTGGCATAGGTGACCAGGCAGGTGAGTGGGCAGGTAGCAAGTATGACAGGTGAGACTGGCACAGGTGACAGCAGGCAGGTGGGTGGGCAGGTAGCAAGTGTTAACCGATGGAGCCAGATGCAGGCACAGGGACAGGACGACAGTGTTGCCAGACCCCAGAGGAGGCTGAAGAGGGTCCCTCTATGGAACGTGACTTGTTCACAAGCTCTGGAACTGAGATCAGCTCCATCCAGGAGATCATCATGATGGGCAGGGGTGAAGGTCGTCATCACGATCCTGGCCACCGCCACCCGTGGCCACAGTTTGCCTATCACCACAGGAAACCACACCATCTCCAGGTCATAGGTCCCCAACTCCCACCTCACTTTATCCGCAGACCCCAGCACCTTCTCTCTGCCCATCAGCCCTTCCTGTGCTGATGCCCTTCCTCATCCAGCCTGGCCCTGCTCAGGTGACTATTCTGTCCCCTTCCCTCCACTGTCACACATGCCTAGGAGGAGCCCCTCTGTGACCTTGCTCATACTGCAGCAGAAAGGTGTGTCAGTGTCCTGCCATCCGTCATAAACTGCAAACAGGCACAAGCAATGCCTGGGACGCTCCCTCTCTCTCCCCAGAGAGCTTGTATTTCCCTCGCCCTAGTGACCATTCAATTCCTTCTCTGCTGTCGCAAAACCTCCTACCCCATTGGAGCACAGAGAGCCAGTAAGAATTGTACACTCATTGGTACACAAAGCCGGGGGCCAAACCACCAGGCTCTAAATTCTGGAACATCCCCATAATAGCTGTGTGGACTTGGGCAGATTACTTGACTTCTCTGTCTCAATTTCGTCATCGGCAAAAAATGGAGAGGATGATAACTATCTTACAGGGTTGTGGTGAGGATTAAATAACCTCATGTATACAAAATGCTAGCAAGGTGCGGTGGCTCACACCTGTAATCCTAGCACTTTGGGAGGCCGAGATGGGTGGATCACTTGAGGTTGGGAGTTTGAGACCAGCCTGTCCAACATGGTAAAACTCCGTCTCTACTAAAAATACAGAAAGTATCCCGGTGTGGTGGCAGGCCCCTGTGATCCCAGCTACTCGGGAGGCAGAGGCAGGAAAATTGCTTGAATCTGGGAGGTGGGGTTTGCATTGAGCCAATATCTCCCGTCGGGCGGTGGGGGGCAAGGGGTGGGGTTACAAAAAAAAAATGTATGAAATGCTTAGAGCAGTACCTGGTAAACCGGTAAGTTCCACAGTTACTTATTACTTCGGGAGCAGGAGGTACTAGTGTGATAGCGGCATGGGTTAAATGACAGCCCTGGGGATGGAGGACGGGCATGGATTCAGGATGCCCTGGGGAGGCAGGGCAGAAGGAATCATCCAGGGCTTGTATCGGGAAGGCTGAGCCGGGAAGCTTGGAAGATGAGGGGCTTGAGGTGTGAAAGGTGTGCGGCTCAGGTGAGATGTTCAAGTGGAGGCACCCGCTGGACTTGCCGATAGGTGGGGGCGAGGCGGCTGGCCACGGGGATCTACCAATCAGAGCTGCAGGGGCAAATCCGGGAGTCCAGCATAGGGGTGATGTGGCGCTCGCCCAGGGAGTGGGGAGGCAGAGGAATGCCTGGAATTGCCAACGTGGGGCAGTGGAAGGTGCCTTGTCAGCGGCCTCTGCGGGTGGCAAGATTGAAAGGCAGGCTGGGGGTGGGGTCCAGAGTAAAAAGGAGGTGAAGCCATGGTGGGTTCTGCCGCGAAGGAGAGGAGAGAAACGGGCAGGCGCTGCAGGGGCCGTGGGGCTACGGCTTCCCCGTTTTTAAAATGGGGCCGTGACAGATTATTTCCTGCTGATGGGAAAGCCTGATGTGTGTGCAGAGAGGGCACAGGTGCGTGCAAGAGGTGCTTAAGGAGTAGGCTAAGGGACTGGGATCTGGTGTGTGTGTGTGTGTGTGTGTGCGCGCGCGCGTCGGGGGTGACCTCTGGCCAGTGCAGGAGGGTAGGTGGAGGACAGGGCTCAGCGTGGGGAGGGCGTGCACTTGGCTGAGACAGTGAGGGACTTTCTGGTTCTTCCCATTGATTTCAACGCAACAAGAGGCCCCGTCCTGAGCCGTGCCTGTTTCTGTGTGTTTCCGTGTGTGTCTGTGTGTCTGCGTAAGGGTGAGTGTGTGCACGCGTGTGTCTGCATATCTGGGTGCGTTTGTGAGGATGGGTGCCTGTGTGTGTGCATGCATTTGTGTTTGCGTGTGTGCGTTCGAGTTGTGGTTGAGGTTGGAGAAGGCCTGACATCACCCTGATGGAGCGTGCGGGACAATCCCCCGGGGAGGCTGTGGATGTCACTGCTTTAGGGGCGCTGCGGGTATTTGGGGGCTTGGTGTTAGCGCAGGCCGGTCCTCTGGAGCTGGTGGGTTTGAGAGTAACCTCTGGCGGTCGCCCGAAGATAACGGAGGCGCGGGATCCCCGTGACCCCACGGTTGGGAGGAGGACAGAGGAGCGAGCGGACTGCGCGGTGGGGAGGCGGGGGACGCGGGGCGCACCCGACCTGGAGCCGCGCGGCCGGAGCGCTGCTGCCACCTGGCGGCCCCGCCGGGGATCCCCAGGCCGCTGGTCGGGAGCGGGGGCTTAGCTCCACCTGGCGGCGGAGGACAGCTCTGCGCCTGTGGGCACAAAGGCGAGGGGGCCCCGCAGGCCGCTAGGGCGCAATCCCAGCTCGAACTCCTGTGCGGCCCAGTTCTGACCACGCCGCCCAGTGCCTCAGTCTTCTCACCTACACAGTAGAGCGAGGGAGGAGTGGTCGGGGTCGCTGGGAGAGGGGCATTGGGCAATGCGCACGAGGCCACAGCATAGCACCCAGCACGAGTGACCCCCGACACACTCTGGCTCCCAGTCCCTTGGTCGCTCCCCCACCCCCTTTTTTTTTTTTTTTAGATGGAGTTTGGCTCTTGTTACCCAGGTTGGAGTGCAATGGCACGATCTTGGCTCATCGCAACCTCCTCTTCCCAGGTTCAAGCAGTTCCCCTGCCTCAGCCTTCGGAGTAGCTGGAACTACAGGCGGATCCACCACGCCTAGCTAATTTTTTGTATTTTTAGTAGAGGTGGGGTTTCACCATGTTAGCCAGGTTGGTCTTGATCTCCTGACCTTGTGATCATCCGCCCCGCCTTGGCCTCCCAAAGTGCTGAAATTACAGGCGTGAACCACCGCGCCCAGCCTTATTCCCCCTTTAAACAGCTGGCACGCGCCCCTGCCCTTCTCCACGCTCAGCACTCCCTGTGGCACTGCAGGGTCACCCAGGCCCGTGGTAGGCAGTGGGTCTCTCTCCTCTGCTCCCGTGCCCTGCCCCCTTCCCTGGCATCCCCCCAGCTGCTCCCCTGTCCCTCCCTTCCTGAGGCTGGCCCAGGGTGAAGGAGGGGCAGGAAGATCATCCCCTAGCAGTCCCCGCCTGGCCATCTCCCAGCAGAGCCTCTTGTGCAAAGCAAGCCCTGGGCAGTGAGAAGGGCCAAGGAGCAGCCAGACCAGGGAGGTGGGAAGAACCCAGCTCAGGGCTCCCGAGGCCCCTCCCCGAGCCTGGGCAGGGCAGCCAGGGCTGACACACAGTCCTCTCCTCACACCTGGGGGTGGCTCCCCAGGGCACCTGCCTATCCCTCATCCAGGAGTCGTGGTACCCATCAGCTGGGGGTTCCCAGAGGTAGGGCCAGTGTTACTTGAGCCCAGACTACCCCACTCCCAACTCCCACCCTTGCCCACTTCTGGATCCTATGGGTCAGCACTGAGCCTCTTGTGCCCAGCTCTGGGTCCCCTGGGTTTGTGGAGGAGTGAGGGACATTCCCTAGGTTGGCCATGGGTGCTCCTTGAAGGGGCTGAGAGGAGAAGGGGGCAGTGAGGTGAGGCTGCCTCCAGGACTCAGAACCGTGGGTTCTATGGGCTCTTGTCCCCCACCAAGGGGCTCAGTCCTGAGAATAAAACTGGCAAACCCTGGCTGAGAGTCGGGGAGGTGATGGACCCTCTCTCCACTGCCTGCCCGACTCCATCCGGGGCCCCTAGGACAGGCCCCGAACGGGCCACCAAGCTCCGTAAGCGGGGAGGAGGGGCTTTGGCCACGTCTCAGAGGCCAGACTGCCTGGCTTTCTCACCTGACCGTTTGCATGGACCTTGAATCTCATCTCCCCAGGAGACTCAAGGCCCTTGGGGCTCACCGGCCCCAGGAGGGACCCTAGGCTTTGGGAAGTTTGTTCCTGTCACTGCTCAGAGAGTAGGGCTCCCATCCTTGAGGTCTCAGCCATTCAAGGGCAGAGGCCTGGCAGGGACTTCCCTGGGGCTGCCCTGAGGGGCCCACAGGGGGGCCAAGATGGGGAGGGAACTGGGGCTTGGGCTGTTATTCCCCCAACTCAACTGGCCTCCTCCACCCCTGGGAGCTGCCGGCTGCCCTTTCTGGGATCTCTGATCAGATGGCCCCTCCAGGTGACATCCACAAAATGGCCAGTGGATGGGCAGGGAGAGATGGGGAGGGAGTTTACAAGATGGTCCTGGAGACAGGCAGGACTCAGACTGCACACAGCCCACCTCCCGCACCAACTCGAGCTCAAACATGACACACACCCCTCACTCTGGAAACACACACACACACACACACACACACACCCATCCACTCCACAGCACAGGCCAGACACACAGACACACACACATGCTCACACCCACCCCACAGCACAGGCTAGAAACCCCTCCCACACACATGCTCATACCCATCCACCCCACAGCACAGGCCAGACACACACACACACACAGACATCCACCCACCCACCCAACCACCCCACAGCACAGGCCAAACACACCCACCCACCCACCCACTGCACAGCACAGGTGAGACATACACACACACACAAACACACACACACACACACTTCCCTACCCCAGCGCTGAGTCTGCTCTTCCCTAGCCCTGTGAAGTTTGGGGCTGGGGTTGGAGCTGGGGTGGTCTTCCAGGCTGGGCTCTGGCCTTTAATTGGAGGTCACTCTCAGGGCCATCCAATGGTGATCATGGTCACTGCCTGCACCTACCTGTCTTCTGTCATCGCCACCTGCAACAAGAGCCCCCCACGGATGGATGTGTTGTGTGTGTATGTCTGTCCAGCTTGGGCCGGGGTGTCTCTGAGAGATGACACAAGTGGACACGCCTTCTCCCCAATACACATGCACACAGGGGAGAGGCAGGGCCATCCTCACTGTCTCCAAGCAGCTCCCAGATGCTGCCTCAGCGGGGCATCCAGGTGTTCCCTGCTGAGCAGATGCTATGGGGCGCTGCCTCTGGTTTCACCAAATGCACCCATGACCAGGGACACCTTCCTGCACGTGGACATGGTCTCACGATGTGAATGCCAGGGCCCAGGCATTCTAGGTCGTCCTCAGCTAGGCACTTCCCTGCCTCCTCTCACATGGACCCCAGTCCTGGCCAAGGAGCAGGGCAGCCACTCTGGCTTTCTGGGCGCCTCGACATCTGCTCTCCCAGCTTCTGTGGGTTCCAAGTTTCCCAGGCCCTGACTGGAGCCGCTTCCCTGCCCCTCTGGGTCATTTCTGTTGGATGGTCCAGGCCGCTTCCAGCTGGAACCCAAGGGAGGTCTCCCTGCTTCTCACGTCTCCTGGATGGATGTTATCCTAAAGAGGCAGGAGGAAGACTCAGTGCCTTGTTCCCCTTGTTCCAAGGTCCAAGGTGGAGGCAGAAAAGGAGATGGAGCAGCTCAGGCTGGTGTGAGCCTGGGGAGATTCCAGGAGTGCCTCCCCCTGGGGATCAGCAGCTCCTCCCCCTGGGGATCAGCATTTCCTCCACCTGGGAATCAGCAGGGCCTGCCCCTGGGAATCTGGGGATCAGCATTTCCTCCCCCTGGGGATCAGCAGGGCCTCCCCTTGGGGATCAGCATTTCCTCCCCCTGGGAATCAGCAGGGCCTCCACCTGGGGATCAGCAGGGCCTCCCCCTGGGAATCAGCATTTCCTCCACCTGGGGATCAGCATTTCCTCCCCCTGGGGAATCAGCAGGGCCTCCCCCTGAGGATCAGCATTTCGTCCAACTGGGGATCAGCAGGGCCTCCCCCTGGGGAATCAGCATTTCCTCCACCTGGGGATTAGCAGGGCCTCCACTTGGGGGTCCAGTGGCATCTTCACCTGGAGAACCAGCAGTGTCTCCCCTGGCAAGTTGGGACAGACTGAGGGCAGCCTCCTGGGAGGACCCACAGAACAACCCAGGAGTGCCTGCAGAGGTTTCTGCAGACAGGCTGACTGACAGAGGGCAGAGACTCCAGAGGCAGGCAGCCCTTCCCATCACAAGCAAAACCCAAACGCAGTCGCACTCATGCCCACACTCAACACTCCAACAAACGCCTCCCCCTGGACCTTCCCAGAACCACTTTGGCTGCTGACACTTCCGGAGCCCCCTCTGGTGTGAACAGGTATGCTTTTGGAGACTTTACGGCTTCTCCTCTCTTCCAGAGCAGGTGCATTCTGGCAGCCCTGAGGCCGTTTTGTCAGGTGAATGGGGCCAGGGATCAGGATCAGGGTGAGTGTCCACAGATGACAGCCTTAGGCCAGAGTCCTGCTTGGCCCAGAGGCGCAGAAAGCCAGGGACAGCCTAGCTCACTGCTGGGAGCACCACACCCCCTTGCCCCAGCCTCAGCTTCGATTAGCAGCTTGCCTGGACAGCTGGCCACTGTCCCCAGGGGCCCCAGGAAGCCCCATGGGAACAGGCCTATCTTCTCCTTTCAAGATGAATGTGCCAGGACTCAGATGGGAGCACCCAGTTGACTGGGCTCTAGCGTCAGGTGCCTGCAGGCCCTGACCGAGAGTTGCCGGGTCCTCTGTGCTCTCCTCCCACAGAGGCTGCTCCTGAACTGAGCTGCTCTGCAGTGGGGCCTGCAGGCACCTGGCTCGGGCTGTCCCAGGAAGGCAGAAAGAGCTCCAGCAAGCCCAGCCCAGGGTCCACGTGCTCCCATGCCACCACAGTACACACCGCTGCTCTGGAAACCATGTGCTTTATTTGGAACCTAAATCCATGGAAACCTCCCCCCTGGCTCGTAGAAAAGCTGCAAACCACGTGGTTTGGTCCAAGGCAATGGCTAAGGGAGTGCAGAACATCCCTTACTGCTAGGGCCTTCCTCTGGGCCTCAGACTTCCCTGCTTATCTCAACTGCTGCCTGAGCTTCTGGGGTGTCTGTCCTAGTCCTCAGCGTATCCCTCAGCCAAGAAGTGAGGAAACAAGCCCAGGACAGAGGCTGGGGTCCCCATCCAAGGCGAGGCACCTGTCCCCCACCCGGGGCCTGCTGCACCCCAAAGCTCCCCAGGTCCTCGGTGCCCTGTTGCTCTGGGAACCTCTCAGCTCCCAGGATGAGGAACCAGGGACAGGAGGGTGCCTGAGAGCACGGGTGAGTGATGGGCAGGGTGGCCCTGGCCAGTTGCACTGCCCCTTAATACAGATCTGCAAAGGGCTTGGAGTAGTTGAACATCAGGTAATCCATGTAATAGAAGTCATAGGTGCGCTGCCGTTGCAGGGCCGAGAGCTGGGCAAAGTACTGGTGGGCGATTCTGGCTGTGGTCCTCGCCTCCTGCGAGTGCCGGTCCTTGAACCGGGGGAAGGTCAGGTTCCGCGGTGCACGGATGAGGCTCAGGAAGAAGTTGGCATCGTCCTCCATGCTCTCGAACTTGCCCACGAAGTCGTAGTCAATGAGGCAGGGGCTGCAGAGCCGGCTGACATGGTCCCAGTGAATGTCCATACCCACAGGCCGGTGCACGTCCAGCAGGTACTGGACGAACTCGGGGAAGCGCACCCCGGAGCCCGTCCGCAGGGCTTCCCGAGAGGCATTCGCCCGGTACCGCGCCAAGATGGCCTTGCCAAAGACCGGGTGGTAGTAGCTGTTGGGGTGCTCGAACTTGTCGCGGAAGGCGGACACCAGCCTCTCGAAGGGCTCACGGACGAAGAGCATCTTGGTGTAGGTGCTGAGACGGTGCAAGATACCCTGGCGGTCGAAGGTGTCCAGGCGCTTGAGGGCGCTGCCATAGTGGACAGTGTTGTGCTGGATGTCGGCGGTGGACGAGGCCAGGCCGGCCAGCACCATGAGCACCCGCTTCCAATTGGAGCAGCCGGCCTTGGGCACCTCGCAGTAGAGCACACGGTGGCGGTCCTCCACGAAGATACGGGACACGTGGCGGGGCGTGACAGCCCGGCGGTTGCTGCTCCCCCGGTACTTGGCACAGGCCTCCTGCATCACCCGCTTGCGCTCCTGCTGGCTCCGGTGCAGGCTGATCCAGCGACCGTCCAGGGTCCTGGGTCCCGGCCAGACGAAGGGCGTGTCCGAGGTGTTGGCTAGGAGGGTCGCCGCGGCTGGCATCTTCTTGATGAGCAGACGGCGACGGCGCTGGCGGAGTCGCAGACGGGTCCCCCTCTGCAGCGGGGGTTGAGGCTGGTCAGGCACTGGCAGGGTGAGGCCCCTTGGGGCCCGGCTGGACAAGTCTCGAGAGACCCTCTCTGTGGGTACCTCCAAGTCACCATCCTTGGAGCTGCCTGGTGGGAGGTCCTGGGTCAAGAGGAGAACTGGTTATCTAGATGAAGAGGACAGCCGGACACAGAGGGCCAGACTCTCACCATGGCTCGGGTTCCTGTCCCTCTCGGGTGAGGGAGACAGACTGACCCTGCTGGTGAGACCCTTCTAGGCTGAGCCCTGGCCCAGCACACCCCACAGCCTCCCTCCCCCGAGGTGCAAGTGTCATTTCTGCCACAAGGTGGCGCAGTCCTCCCAGGAACAGGGGCCGGGCAAGGCATGTCCAAGCAGGGGGCCTGCAGGCGCACTCAGATTTACTGCCTTTATTAGCTCCTTGCAAAGCAGCCCTCTAACGAGGAAGGGAAATTCATGAACCAGAGCCCTGGGCTTTGTTCCCAAGGCTCCTGGGATAGGCTGGACACATTTTTCTTTCCAAGAATGGATTCAACTTGAGACCCTAATTTTCTTCCCAGCCCTCCCCAGAGCTGTGTGCACTGAGATTTATCTGACTCAGAACTTACGTGGTGGGGCTGCCTTGGCCTGATGTTGAACTTTATTCCTGAAAAGCAAACGGGGGAGAGGACAGTATTAGCAGCGGATGTGCCACGTGGCTCCCAGGGAACTGCTTATGGGCTCCTGCCTGTGGCTATCCAGGCTGGAGGGGTCTTGGGGTAGGCTCTGGGGAAAGGCAGCTTTAGGGCATAGGGCGAGGGCACGACTCTGTGCTGGAGCCCCTCCATCCCTTACCCATGTGGTCCCACTGGCTGGCAGCCGAGGCTCTCTTCTCTGCATCACGTCTGCCTCCCAAAGTGACCTACAAGGCCTGGAAAGGCACCCTGTCCACGTGTACCCACACACCTGCCCTGTGGAACAGCCGTGACTCCCGCAGGCCACCTCCTCCTGCACTCTACCATATCATTAAGTCACAGGGAAAGGACACTCCAGAAAGCTCGATCCACTCTCTCTCCAGCATCAGCTATGCCCCAGTTCTGGCCACCGTGGAGTTCTGTGCTTGGAATATGACACATTCATACCCACACCAGGCCTAGGAATGGAACACACGCCTCTGGGCTGGCCCTGGAGGTCCCTGACCCTATCTTGCCCCTCCTGGTCTCCTCCAAAGCCCTAAGCAGGTCCCAGGTACAAGATGATTATCCAGAGTTCACTTACCGGAGACCAGTGCATCACCGGCCATGCTCTAGAACAACCCCTCTGCCCACCAAGGAGGCCTGTGCCTGGGCTGACCCAAGAAACAAGCTCTGGTGAGGCCAACCTTTGGCCAGAGCAGAAGAATCTGTGTCCATGCCCTGTTCGGTCTGTTCTGGGGGAAGGTCCTGGGAGAACAAGATTCCCTTTGGGGGGGAATCTGTTTAGAAGCTAGAGCCTCCTTCCCCAGTCCCTGGCAGCAAGGGCTCTGTTCTGGTGCCAGGTGGGTGGGTATTTTTGTCCTGAGGCTTTGCCAAAAGCCGCAGTCACCATCAGAACCAGCTATCCCTTAAACAAGCAGAGAGCTGGAACTTCCGACTAGCACACCGGGGCACTGTGCCCAACCACACCAGAGCAAGTCCCGGCTACTGCCTGCAGGTGGGGGCTTCCAGTGTCCAGCACTTTCCTGGCTGTCTCTCTGTCCTGGGCAGAGGTCCAGTGGTGAAGGGACATCCAGGTCTTCCCTGAGCCAGAGATACTGTGGATTTCTCCATGGGGTCCAGTGGTGCAGACTCAGCCAGTGCCCTGCCCTAGACAGTCTGAGGCTGTGCCTGTACATCTCCTTCATTCATTAGCAAGCCAGGAAGAGGATGCAAGGTCAGCCCTGGACTGGACAGCCTGAATTCCCTGAGCTCGCCAAAACCTTCCTCAAGTCCCGAGTGGCAGAAATTCAGGCAGAACTGGGGCACAGTTCATCTTTCTTCTGCTTGTCCCTTTGGGCTGGGTACAAGGGTATGCTCTCCCTTGGAGGAAGGGCAGAGCATCCCCATCTTCCTGGGCATTCCCAATCGTATGTGCCCATCCCATGTATGCATGTGGGGGATCTTTGAAACGGGCTTGGAGGCTGAGGGGAAGCTCCATGTAGATCTGGCTGCACCCTTCAGGGTATGGGCTGTAAACAACAGGTGCCTGGCCTGTGAGAGGAGTCTTCAGGATCAAGCTGCTCATTGCCACCCCCTCCTCCCCATCCCATCTTTACTTCGGCGGTCCCAGCATAAGCCTCCAGAGTTTCTTTCTCTCCCACAGCTGATGATGACAGATCCCTTCACCAGAAGGGACCCACCACACCACTCGATTTTCTCAATTCTGCCAGATCTCCTTAATTATTTTCTTCTGCTGATGGCAGCTGGCTCTGCTAAACCACCTCTCCTCCTCAGAGTCTCAGATGCAGAAAATCACTCTGCTTGTCACTCCTGTCATCTTGTCAAGGTGTGACGGCGCTTATATATTCCTTTTCTGGAGCAAATGAGTCATGCCAGATTTGGCCAAGAGTGGGGGTGAGGGGGGAAGATGGAAACCACGTTCTTGTTGAGGTTGCAGTCCCTAAGGCAGTGACCTCCCACTGGCACTGTCCCCACAGCCTCGGAGGGCTGCGGTCCTGTTCCTTTTAACCTGTGCGGACTAGGTGGGGGACACCGTCTCCTGGACCTCTGGGACTGTCCCACTCTAACGCTGGCTGAGCTAGAACCCTGGGCGTGACCGAGAGGAGAAGTTCCTGCCTGGGGCTGGGTGAGTCTCCTGCCTTCCTGTTTACATGTGCCCATAAATCACACCCGCCTGCAACTTCCTCCTTTGAAAGGAAAAATTGCCTTGGGGACTGTAAGAATAGTGACCTCTTAAGTGGAGCCTGAATTTGCCATAAACACTTCCCAACCCTTAAACTCATGGCAGCTTATCTGGCAAAGATTAGCCCTATCACCGTAAGCTCACTTGAACATTTTTTAAAGTTTACCACCGGGTACAGTGGCTCATGCCTGTAATCCCAGCACTTTGGGAGGCTGAGATGGGCCGATCACTCGAGTGCAGGAGTTTGAGATCAGCCTGGCCAACATAGTGAAACCTCATCTCAACTGAAAATACAAAAGAAATTTAGCTGCATTTGGTGGTACATGCCTGTGATCCCAGCTACTCGGTAAGCCGAGACATGAAAATTACTTGAACCCAGGAGGCAGAGGTTGCAGTGAGCTGAGATCACACCACTGCAGTCCAGTCTGAGCAACAGAGTGAGACTCCATCTCAATAAAAAGAAAATAATAAATGCTTTAAATTTATTTTATAAATAGAAATGGGGTCTTGCTATGTTGCCCAGACTGGTCTCAAATGCCTTGCCTCAAGCAATTCTCCTTCGTCGGCCTCCCAAAGTGCTGGAATTACAGGCATGAGCCACCATACCTGGCCACAAGTTCACTTTCTAATAAAGACAGAAACATAAGGAAATATAAAGAGGTCACCCCCTTGCCATGAGCCTAGCGCCCTCACTTTTTCTATGGAGAAAGCTGCTCTTCCATGCACTGCTCAGATAAAGGCTGAAGCAAAGACCACTGCCAGCTCTAGGTAAGTGAAAGCCAGGAGGAACCTTAGTATCCTGGGGCAGAGGTCTGCACATCCCCAAGTAGGCTGCACGTCAGGACCCTGGACAGCTCCACGTGTATCCAGGGAAGGGCAGCTAAGGGCTAACGAGGATGAGGAAGGTTTGCCACCAGGAGTCAGTGGTACCAGTGGCGTGGGGGGACTTATGGCTTCACTGTAACCACCTCCAGCCCCCTCTCAAGCCTCTAAATAAACGTACAATCTAGATAACATCAGTAGCCTTGCAGAACCACTCCAGCCACAACCCACACCTCTTCCATCCAATGCCACCAATGCTGCTAAGCACCTTCCCTGCCTCCCCATCTCCAACCCTGTGACAGAATCCAAGGCCAACCATGCCCACCCCACTTTGTGTCTCGAGTTACCTCTCCTCTCAATATAATGCTCACAGTCTGTAAGGGAGCTCCATCCCCCTGCACGGTAAGAAATAAGCACTTTCTCTTTCTGGACAGATGACATGCGTGGAGTGGCTGGAACACATGCGCTACGATAAGAGCATCAGTGAAAATAAACAAGGCATGAGTTATGGGCACTGCCAAATGTGTTCCACA
>CAUYLG010033938.1:0-84859 GCA_963573385.1 Cacajao melanocephalus
ACTGCATTGGTTTACACCATCCTTCTATAGGAATCCTTTGAAGTCTCCAGCCCCCAGATAAGTGTTGCGCAAGGCACTTGTTGCACACAGCTCACCTCCTTGCCTCAGTGACCTAACGGAGGTGGACCCCCTTTTTGTGCACGACCTTCTATTACTGCACACGGCACAGCCCCCTACTGCACACGGCCCACCTCTCTAAGTGACCTAATGGAGTGGCCCCCTCACCTGCTACTCACGTGATTCTGTATGCCCTATCATTAAGCCTATAGATGACCTCACTCACGACTCTTCCCCCTGCCTCATATCTAATAAATACAGACATTTCTGGATATTCAGGGCCCCGCCTGTCTCTGCTTGTAAGTGGCATGGCCCCCTCAAGCCCAGCTGTGTTTTTCCAGTCCTTCTGTGGCCTGTCTCTTCACTTCTCAGATCCAGCGCCTCAGCACAGCCATAGGGGACACCCCAAGACAACTCCTAGGCTCAAGGGATCTTCCCGTCTCAGTCTCCCAAAGTGCTGGGTTTACAGGCATGAGCCACTGCACCCAACCCAAACCATCTTTCTTTTTTGTTTTTTTGGGTTTTTTTCATTGAGACAGCGTCTTACTGTGTCACCCAGGCTGGAGGGCAGTGGCATGATCACAGCTCACTACAATCTCTGCCTCCCAGGCTCAAGTCATCTTCTTGCCTCAGTCTCCTGAGCAGCTGGGAGGACTACAGGCACTTGCCTCCATGCCCGGCTAACTTTTGTGTTTTTGTAGAGACAAGGTCTCACCATGTTGCCCAGGCTGGTCTCAAACTCCTGGGCTCAAGCGATCCACCCACCGTGGCCTTTCAAAGTGCTAGGGATTACAGGTGTGAGCCACCAGACTCAGGTTTAACAATCTTTCCTATGTTGGCAAACGCAGGGAGTGGATATTTTCTTAATTTTAGAAAAGTATGAACAACAATAGGACAAATGAATATACACACCACCTTGAAAGACAATTCTCTGCATTCTGCCAAATTTGCTTCTAGTTTTTACATGAAAGAAAACAACTACAAATAATAACCACTATAAATGTTACAAATGTACCTTTAGTGCTTTCTCTGTGGCACTCTGGTTTGAAGACAATCTCCAAACCTGAGAACTAGGAGAGGAAAGGAAGAATGGGAGCCAGCCCTCATGGGGCTGCCAAGTCCAAGAGGCCAGGGTCGCCTAGGCAAACTGTCCACCACCACATCCATAACACTGTAAGGTAGGCGTGATTCTTCCACTCCACAGGTGCAGGGGCTGCGACACCCAGGTTGTACAGCAGGGAAGCAAAGCGGCAGCACTCAAATATAAGCACTCTACCTCCAGGTGTTGCCTCCCACCAGTCTGGTGAGGAGTGAATGCATAAAGCACACAGAGACAAAGTCTACCTTATTTCCAACGTGTAAGCTCCATTTGCTATCCCCCAGAGGCAACCTCCATCATGATCTTCCTATACATCCTCCCAGGCTATAATGCATACCTATTAACACAGAACTTGTCTAGCTACATCACCTAACACAAAGCAAGAAAATCTCCAGGTCGGGGCATATGTCATCTGGACCTCCTGAGGCTGTGTCACAGAAAGAAAAAAGAAAATCTCCAGGTCTAGAAATGAAAAGGGAATAGCAGTCTCAGCCTCATAGGGTACAGGCTGCAGGATCCCAGGCTTTAAGAGCTGGGGCTTGGCAGCTGGAATACAGAACAAAGGTGCAGGACAGGGGCCTAGGCCTGACTGGGCTCTCTGCACAGAGCCCAATGGAGAGGAGTCATGGCAAGCAGCTGACTACAGTGATTAGGAGCACCAAGTGTGGAGGCTGCTCCCTGGGCTAGAATCCCAGCTCTGCCACTTACTAGCTGTGGGACCCTGGCCAAGTGACTCCACCACTCGTCCTCACTCCATGTCCTGGGGACAGAGGACCCAGCTTGTAGGGTACTTTTAAACATTAAGGAGGAAAAGGTGGCACTACCAGGCGGAGGACTTTTTCATCACCAGGTGAGTATCTGTGGTCACAGTGTTGTAATCATCACCTGAGCCCCTCTACCAGCCAGCCCAGGACTGGGCCCTCAGCAAACACCCACTAGAGGCCACTGGGGTGACAGGGAAACTCTTGAGAAATCTGAACCCCCAAGCCTCTGCCTAAGAAGGCTAAATCCTGAGACCAAAAAATGTACATCAAAACAGGTCTAGAACAAGTGACACTGGTAGGGCCTGCAGAGCAACCTGAGAACTGCTCATCGGGTGCCCCCCTCCCCCTGGGAGAGCCACTGAGAGACATCCCTGAGGTAAACACAGCCCCCCACCAGCTAGTGGGAGATTCTTCAAGAGCCAGGCACAAGACAGTATGGAAGGTCTTCTACAGAAGAACAAGAAATTACTGTTTACATGATTTGCAGACTTGGGGAAAAAAACAGGTATTGAAATTAAAAACTCAGTTGTTGAGTTGAATATAGCAGACCAGGCACAGCTAAAAATATAAGATAAATCTGAGTGAATCAGCAAGGAAGAAGACTGATAAGGAGATGAAAATCATGTAAGATAAACTAAGATATAACATTCACAAATGTTTCATTCTTTCAAATATTTATAAAGTGCCTACTATGTGCCAGACACTGATTTTTAGGTGCTGGGATTATAATACTAAACAAAACAGGGTGAAAAACACTCTGTCTACCCAAAAGAATTAAAAGCAGGAACCAGAAGAGATATTTGCACAACCATGTTCATAGGAGCACTGTTACAGTAGCCAAAAGGTAGACGTAAGCCAGGGGTCCATCAACAGATGAACAGATAAGCAATATGTAGACTATCTGTATAGTGGAATAGTATTCAGCTAAAAAAGGAAGGAAACGCTGATATCTGCTACAATATGTCTGAATCTTGAAGACACTATGCTAAGTGAAATAAGGCAGATACAAAAAGACAAATACTGTAAAATTTCACTTACATGAGGTCCTCAGAGTAGAATTCATAGAGACAGGATGTAGAATGGTGAGTGCCAGAGGCTGGGGGAAGAGAAAGAGGGATGGGGAATATGAAAGAGAGTTTCAGTTTGAGAAGATGAAAAAGTTCTGGAGATGAATAGTGTGATGGTTGTACAACAATGTGAATGCACTAAGACCACAGAACTAAATGCTTTTTTTTTTTTTTTTTTGAGACAGAGTCTCACTCTGTCGCTCAGGCTGGAGTGCAATGGCATGATCTTGGCTCATTGTAACCACTGCCCCCCAGGTTCAAACGATTCTCCTGCCTCCGCCACCAGAGTAGCTGGAATTACAGGCGCCTGCCACCGTGCCCAGCTAATTTTTGTATTTTTAGTAGAGATAGAGTTTCACCATGTTGGCCAGGCTGGTCTTGAACTCCTGACCTCGTGATCCACCCGCCTCAGCCTACCAAACTGCTGGGATTACAGGCATGAGCTACTGCACCAGGCCAGAACTAAATGCCTTAAAATGGTCAAAATGGTAAATTTTACTGGGCTTCCTGTACAGAGCCCAATGGAGAGGAGTCATGGAGAGCAGCTGGCTACAGTGATTAGAAGTACCAAGTGTGGAGGCTGCTCCCTGGGCTAGAATCCCAGCTCTGCCACTTACTAGCTGTGGGAACCCGGCCAAGTGACTCCACCACTCGTTCTCACTCCATGTCCTGGGGACAGAGGACCCAGCTTGTAGGGTACTTTTAAACATTAAGGAGGAAAAGGTGGCACTACCAGGCAGAGGACTTCTTCATCACCAGGTGAGTATCTGTGGTCACAGTGTTGACCCCCAAAAATACTCTGTCTTCAAAGAGCTTACATTCCAATGCAGTTCTAGTTGGAGACACTTGGGAGGATGAGGGAAAGACAACTTTTCTTTCCTTTTTTTTTTTTTTTAAAATTGAGACAGCGTCTTGCTCTGCTGCCCAGGCTAACATGCAATGGTCCCATCATAGCTCACTGGAGCCTCCAACTCCTGGGCCCAAGCAATCCTCCCACCTCAGCCTCCTGAGCAGCAGGGACTACAGGCATGCACCACCACAGTGGCTAATTTTTGTATTTTTTGAAGAGACGAGGTTTCATCACATTGCCCAGGCTGGTCTTGAACTCCTGGACTCAAACGATCCATCTGCCTTGGCCTCCCAAAGTGCTGGGATTACAAGCTTGAGCCACCTCAGCCAGCCAACAAATTTCAAAGAGATGAAACATTTTCCAGAGATGAAAAGAAAATTAGGTATGCCGATTAAAAGAGCACCCTAGGCTCTGAGCAAAATAAACAAAAACAAATCATCTAGACACATTGTATTGAAACGACAGAACATGAAAGACAAAAAGAAAATCTTCCCCAGGCATGGTGGCTCACACCTGTAATCCCACCACTTTGGGAGGCTGAGGTGGGAGGATCACTTGAGGTCAAGAGTCTGAGACCACCCTGGCCAACATAGTAAGACTCCATCTCTACAAAAAATTTAAAATTAGCCAGGTACAGTGGTGCACACCTATAGAACTAGAAGCTAATCCTAGCTTCTCCAGAGGCTGAAGGAAGAGAATCACTTGAGCCTAGGAATTCAAGGCTGCAGTGACCTATAATCATGCCACTATACTGCAGCCTGGGCTACAGAGCAAGAATGTCTGTCAATCAAGCAAGCAAGCAAGAAAGCATTAAGGGAAAATAAATGCCCACCTAGTGCCACCACAAGTGTCCACAATTTTACGCCCAGGTAAATTATCATTCAAACATGAGGCAAGGGCTGGTGCAATGGCTCACGCCTGTAATTCTAGCACTTTGGGAGGCTGGGGCAGGCAGATCACTTGAACTCAGGGGTTCAAAACCAGCCTAAGCAACATGATGAAATCCTGTCTCTACAAAAAAATACAAACATTAGCTGGGTGCACACCCGTAATCCCAGCTACTGGAGAGGCTGCAGCAGGCAGATCAGTTGAGCCTGGGCAGCAGAGATTGCAGAGAGCTGAGAAAGCACCACTATACTCCAGCCTGGGGGACAGAGCAAGACTTTGTCTCAAAAAAAAAAAAAAGAAAGAAAGCCAAATACATCTTGCATAGACTGAGAGTTTATTTCTTATTTTTATTGGGATGGAGTCTCGCTCTGTCTCCCAGGCTGGAGTGCGGTGACACAATCTTGGCTCACTGCAACCTCTGCCACCCAGGTTCAAGTGATTCTCCTGCCTTAGCCTCTCAAGCAGCTGGAACTATAGGCACATGCCACCACACCTGGCTAATTTTTTTGTATTTTTAGTAGAGACAGAGTTTCGCTGTGTTGGCCAGGCTGGTCTCAAATTTCTGACCTCAGGTGATCCACCCACCTCAGCCTCCCAAAGTGCCAGGATTACAGGTGTGAGCCACCACACTTGGCCTGAGAGTATAATATGCATATCCCTTTCACAAAAGAAAGGTGTACAATCACAAGGACAAAGAACAGAAGGGATTAGAGTTAGAGATGTCAAACCTCGGGAAGCCTTCTTAGAGGAATCAAATTTGTACTGGAGATGTGCTGTTGTAGGAAGAAGGCTAATAACCTAAAATTTCCCCTTGTTTATAAGTATTTTTCTTCTTAAAATCTCTTAAAATTACAAATGTAACATGATCATTATTAAAAGGATGAAAATATGTAACCACTCAGGTGAAAAATAAAAATGTGGAAGTTAAAACAGAAATTAATAGTTAAGAGTTATCAGTGGACCGGGCGTGGTGGCTCACGCCTGTAATACCAGCACTTGGAAGGCCGAGGCGGGCAGATCACGAGGTCAAGAGTTCAAGACCAGCCTGGCCAACTGGTGAAACCCCATCTCTACTAAAGATACAAAAAATCAGCTGGGCGTGGTGACGCATGCCTGTAATCCCAGCTACTCAGGAGGCTGAGGCAGGAGAATCACTTGAACCTAAGAGGCGGAAGTTGCAGTGAGCCAAGATCTCGCCATTGAACTCCAGCCCTACAACAAAGCTAGACTCCATCTCAACCAAAAAGAAAAAAAAAAAAAAAATGTGAGCTATCCATGGTTTTCAAAGGGGGACAAGAACAGAGGGGGCAGAGGTGGGAAGAGTTAAGCATCACATTGCTGTTTTTTAAAATAAGCCCTTCGGAAATACATGACTAATCACTCACATTTCACAGAATACATACAATGTGACCTGACTGTTACAGGGCTAGGGAGGCTGAGCAGCCCCTACTCCAGCCTACATGGACCTTGGGGAGGTCTCCAACATAAGGGGAGGGGCTCCACTCTCAGAAGCGGGGGGAAGGGTCAAGACAAGAACAGTCAGCATTCAGAACCCACTCACTCAGGCTGAGCCTGGGGGCTCACAGCTATAATCCCAGTACTTTGGGAAGCCAAGGCGGGAGGATCACTTGAGCCCAGGAGCTGGAGGCCAGCCTGGGCAATATGGTGATGGCAAGACCCTATCTCTAAATTAAAATAAAGAACCACTCACTGAGTCCCACCCAAGTTCTGCTCCAGCACTTGGAAATACAGCAATAAACAAAATGCATTCCTTATTCTTGAGGTGCTTATATTCTAGAAGGGAGAGGCAGAAAGTAAGAAGTGTAGATATGCTAGGAAAAGAGAAAGGGTAGAGGGCAGTGGGCAGGCAAGAAGACTGTTCCTTCCTAAACTGGGGCTGGGTGAGCCCCAGTGTGCATTTCTGGTGGGCTTTAACACTTTAAACACAGTAGGCCTCACTGCCCCCACCTTGCCCACTGGCTTAGATGTCAGCTAAAGCCCACTCTGTAATTCTGTGAATCCAACTAAGCAGTCACCCTGGGGAGGCCTCAACACGAGGACAGCAGTGAGATCTACAGGACATTCCCCAGAGCCAAGCTGGGAGAGGGACCAAGCTCCAACCTATTCCTCCAGAGGCAGAAGAGACTGAAATAGAAAACCCAAGTTTGCAAATATGATTTATACGCACCTAATATTCCTTCATTTTCTAATATATCACACTAGTCTACCTGAAATATATCTCAGCCCTGCTATCACTGAATGATGGTAGAACCTCTGTTCTCATATAAAACAATTCCATGGAGGCCGGGCACAGTGGCTCACACCTATAACCTCAGCACTTTGGGAGGCCAAGGCAGAAGGATCACTTGAGCTCAAGAGTTCGACATCAGCCTGGGCAACATGGCAAAATCCTGTCTACAAAAAATATAAAACTTAGCTGGACATGGTGGTATGTGCCTGTGGTCGTAGCTACTCGGGAAGCTGAGGTGGGAAGATCGCTTGAGCCAGGGAAGCGGTGACTACAGTGAGCCAAGCTCCTGTCACTGCACTCCAGCCTGGGTGAGAGAGTGAGAACTTGTCTCAAAAAATTTTTTTAAAAAGGCCAGGCATGGTGGCTCACCCCTGTAATCCCAGCACTTTGGGAGGCCGAAGCGGGTGGTCACCTGAGGTCAGGAGTTCCAGGCCAGCCTGGTAAACGTAGTGAAACCCCATCTCTACTAAAAATAAAAAATTAGCCAGGTGTGGTGGCGGACGCCTATAATCCTAGCTACTTGGGAGGCTGCGGCAGGAGAACTGCTTGAACCTGGGAGGCGGAGGTTGCAGTGAGTTGAGATCATGCCACTGCATTCCAGCCTGGGCAACAAAAGTAAAACTCCATCTCAAAAAAAAAAAAAAAAACCCAGCCGGGCAAAGTGGCTCATGCCTATAATCCCAGCACTTTGAGAGAGCAAGGCAGGTGGATCACAGGGTCAGGAGATCAAGACCATCCTGGCCAACATGGTGAAACCCCATCTCTACTAAAAATACAAAAAATTAGCTGGGCGTGGTGGTGTGTGTCTGTAATTCCAGCTACTTGGGAGGCTGAGGCAAGAGAACTGCTTGAACCAGAGAGTCAGAGGCTACAGTGAGCTGAAACTGAGCCACTGCACTCCAGCCTGGCAACAGAGCAAGACACTGTCTAAAAAAATACAAAAAAAAAAAAAAAAAAAAACCTTGTACAAGAATGTTCATAGCAACATTATTCATAATAGCAGAAAGCAACTCAAATGTCTATCAACTGATAAATGGTTGAACAAAATGGTCCAACCATGCGATGGATATTTAGTCATAAATAGAAATGATGTCCTGATTTATGCTACAACATAAACATTATGCCAAGTGAAAGAAGACAGATACAAAGGCCACATGCTATATGATTCCATTTATGTAAAATATCTAAAATAAGCAAATCTATAAAGACAGAAGTAGAATGACTGCCAGGGGCTGGGAAAGGAGAGGACAGAAAGTGACTGCTTAACACTGCCGAGTTTTTTACTGAGTTGTTGAAATGTTTAGAAATTAGGTAGCAGCGACCATTGCACAACACTGAACATACCAAAAACAGCACAGAATTGTACACTCTATAATAGTTTAACAACGTTATGTGAATTTTATCTCAATTAAAAAAATGTCGGCTGGGGGCAGTGGCTCATACCTGTAATCCCAACACTTTGGGAGGCCCAGGCAGGTGGATCACCTGAGGTCAGGAGTTCAAGACCAGCCTGACCAACATGGTGAAACCCCGTCTCTATTAAAAATACAAAATTAGCCAGGCATGGTGGTGCATGCCTGTAATCCCAGCTACTCGGGAGGCTGAGGCAGGAGAACTGCTTGAACCGAGGAGGTGGAGGTTGCCGTGAGCCTAGATCACACCACTGCATTCCAGCTGGGGAAACAAGAGCGAGACTCCATTTAAAAAAAAAAAAAAAAAAGTTCCCTCACACATACTTTAAGATAACTACCAGAGCACGTATCACCAAACATGAAGGTAAGCTAAGGAAGACGTGAGATCCAAAAAACAGATGGTCCATCTCAGAAGATGATGTGAACAGCTGTGCAGCAGAATAGGGAGGAGTCCAATCTGGAGCACGAAGACAGCTCTGGGAGAAAGGTCATCACAGAAAAAAAAAAAAAAAAAAGGAAATGACAAATCAACCGTAACTGACCATCTCATAGGCTTTTTATACAGTTCATTTGAAAAACCTTAGGCTGAATTAGTAACAGATGCATGGAAAATTAAGCCAACAGAAAAACTGTTACCACCAGGAAAACAAAAAGTCATATAAGTAAATATTATCTATCACAGTGTATGGTTTAGCTGAACAATGTAACAATTTATATTCATTTAAACCAAAATTTGCTATAAAAGTATAGTATATTAAAGACAGCCAACAAAAATTAGCCAGGTGTAGTGGCTCACACTCACACCTGTAATCTCAGCACTTTGGGAACCCGAAGTAGGACTGCTTGAGCCCAGGAGTTGGAGGCTACAGTGAGCCATGATCGTGCCACTGCACTCTAGCCTGCGCAAGGGAGCAAGACCTCAGCATAAAAGGTAAATAAAGATGGCCAACAATTCTTTGTCACTCTCACCACCAAGAGATGAAAGTCTACTTCTCCACTCCCTTGAGGCCTTCTGTTTTTACCAACAGAACATGGCAAAAGTGGGGACTTGCTATAACTGAGCAAAAGGGATTAAAAAAAAAAGAACGTGTCAAAAGTGATGACAGTTCTCATTCTACCCTTTAAAACGACTGGCAGGTCTCACTTCCTCCCTCATGGAACCAGCCACCACTGCAAGGAAGCACAAGCAGCCTCATGGGTTAGACCATACTGGGGAGAAATGAGGCCCATGGTCAACAGTCCCTACTGAGCTCCCACAGTTGACAGCTAGTACCAACAAGCTGGAATCACATGGAGCGGAGGAACAAGCTAACCCTGGCAAACCATGTCCCACTTACAAAACTGTAAACAAATACAGGTTATTATTTACTCAGCCACTAAGTTCTAGAATAGATCATCAAACCACTACAATATTGGGAATATTGGGAAGTCAGGAGGTAACATGGGAGGTAAGAGTGGGGCGGGTAAGAAAGCTAAATCTTCATCATCTTCCACAGATAAAACTGAACATACATCAATCTGGGAGTTCTAAAATTAGCAAAATAAGCAAGTTACTTTTTAAAGTACAGATAAATAGAAGCCAACAGCTGAGGCCAGGCGCGGTGGCTCACGCCTGTAATCCTAGCACTTTGGGAGGCCGAGGTGGGTAGATCACCTGAGGTCAGAAGTTCAAGACCAGCCTGGCCATCATGGTGAGACCCCATCTTTAAAAAAAAAATTTTTTTTTAATTAAAAAAAAAAAAAAAAGAAGAAGCAACAGCTGAAAGGCCAGGCACGGTGGCTCAAGCCTGTAATCCCAGAACTTTCAGAGGCCAAGATGTGTGGATCACTTGAGGCCAGGAGTTCAAGAACCACCCTGGCCAACATAGTGAAACCCCATCTCTACTAAAAATATAAAAATCAGCTGGGCGTGATGGTGCACCTGTAATCCCAGCTACTCAGGAGGCTGAGACATGAGAATCACCTGAGCCCAGGGAGGCGGAGGTTGCAGTGAACTGAGATCATACCACCACACTCCAGCCCTGGTGACAGAGCAAGAGCCTGTCTCCAAAAAAAAAAAAAAAAGGCAGCAACACCTCAAACAGCAGAGGTTGTCTTGATGCAAGTCTGAAGGGGAGCAGAGCAGGGACTTTCACCTTTGATTACCAGACTCACAATGCACAAGTCTTCATTGGACGTGCTTTAGTTTCACAAAGGAAAAAAGCTGGAAATATGCTTCAACATTTTGGTTGATGAGAGTAGAGTTATGTTTCCTTCCACTTTTCAATATTATACAAATTGTTCATAAACATATTTTCTGATTCCAGATTTATTAAAAAGAATACTTAAGCTATTCTGCCATAATGATGTGTCAAATTGCACATCTCTGGAAATAGGATTTATATAAACTCTAGGCCAGAACTCACACAATTCAGTTTCTCTACATCATTCTTGCACCTGGAACTTTCCCAGGGGGAAGAGAGCAGTGAGGGACTCCCTGTATCAAGGCAGCTCTGCAGAACCGGCGCACAGACCTCTGGGTGGTAACAAAGAAGAGCAGTGCTTGGGTACCAAGGGAGGGAACAACAGCTCCTATGGGACAGGGCCACCAAGAAGCCAAGAAGGCAGAGCTATGAACAGCGGCCAGGCTCAAGGACCCTTCCAGCACCCAGAGCATGCCTCCACACTCCAGCATTAGGCGTGGCCCTAAGCAGCCACTAGAGAATCCTCAGAAGCAGAAATGCAGAGTAAGCACAAGGTCCTATCAAAATACATGTAAACAGGGACCACTGAGACAGATTTCCTTTATCTCCTATCTCAGAAGTTTATTAACTTATAAGAATGACTAGGGCCCCCTCTCCCAAAGAAAACAGAGAAGGCAACGACCATATTTCATTCTGTTACCATTTCTTCTGAATCAGTAGAGAAGCCTCAATAATGTTCCACTGACCCATAAGCAGGGGCCTGAGATAGGGCACTGGCAATGCCTTATTTCTGCCCTGTACTGATTTAATCCACTAGTTTGCTGAGATGCATATAGCAGCCATGAACATACTGGTATATGAGAAACAGACATCCATTCAGCCTACAAAGGTAGATACTGGACAAACAAGTAACACTATTATTTGCCTCAAAGGAGTTACAGGCAGTTGAATCTTAAAGATACACTTCCAGATCTCAAAACTCAACCAAAAAGAACCCAATAAACTGTTAACACGATACATAATCCCAATTCGTCTTCCACAAATAAAGTATACAGTTTACAGATAAAGAACAAGGCCGGGCACAGTGGCTCACGCCTGTAATCCCAGCACTTTGGGAGGCCACGGCGGGCAGATCATGAGGTCAGGAGATTGAGACCATCCTGGCCAACATGGTGAAATCCCATATCTACTAAAAATACAAAAATTAGCTGGGTGTGGTGGTGCATGCCTGTAATCCCAGCTACTTGGGAGGCTGAGGCAGGAGAATCACTTGAACCAGGGAGTCGGAGGTTTCAGAGAAACAAGATTGTGCCACTGCACTCCACAGCCTGGGTGATGGAGCAAAACTCCATCTCAAACAAACAAAAAAAAGAACAAAAGGGGCCTCCAGTGGCTCACACCTGTAATCCCAGTGCTTTCTTTGGGAGGCGAAGGTGGAGCAGATCACTTGAGCTCAGGAGTTCAAGACCAGCTTGGGCAACATGGCAAAACTCCATCTCTACAAAAAATACAAAAACTAGCCAGGCACAGTGGCATGCATCTAAACTCCCAGCTAATTGGGAAGCTGAGGTGGGAGGATGGCTGGAATCCAGGAGGCAGAGGTTGCAGTGAGCCAAGATTGTGCCACTGCACTCCAGCCTGGTTGACAGAGCAAGATCCCGTCTCCCCCTCCAAAAAAAAAAAAGGCGGGGGGGAGAAAAACCAAATTTTTATACCTGCGGTTTTCTTGGTAATCTCATTTTCTAAGTTTTCATTTTGGGTAGTGCTGCTTCTGCTGCAATATCATTTTTCTCTCCCACTTAAAAATAAGTTGTCTTAAGTTAAACAAGTTCTCATGACAGTTCCAGCCTCTATCCTGGACTACTGCATAGAAAAACACGAGCAAGGGGCAGCAGCACAGCTCCTGCATGCGGCTCCACGTGTGCCACACTCGCTCCTCATCGCCGTCTAGGCAGCTCCTTCAGCTCACACGTTGACCACCCACACATGCGGCTCGCTCTGGGAACACAGCCATGGACCAGACACAAGCATCCTGCTTTCATGGGGCCTCCATTACAGCTGGGAGAGCAGATGGGAACAACAAACAAGGTGGGATCAAGAGAGCGAAGGAGGTACGCTTTTTTTTTTTTTTTAAACAGTCTTGCTCTGTCACCCAGGCTACAGTGCAGTGGTGCAATCTTGGCTCACTGCAACTGCCACCTTTTAGCCAGGCTGGTCTTGAACTCCTGACCTCAAGTGATCTGCCTGCTTCAGCCTCCCAAAGTGCTAGGATTACAGACCTGAGCCACCTCGGCCAACTCTGCAGCGGGAGTACACTTTTAAATCGGGGGAGGGGCATCAAGGTGGGGTTCATTGAGAAACTATTACTTGAGCTAAGGAAGTCCACAAATTGCTTTTTTCTTTTTTTTGAGACAGAATCTTGCTCTGTCTCCCAGGCTGGAGCACAGTGGCACAGTCTTGGCTCACTGCAACCTCCACATCATGGGTTCAAGCAATTCCTCTGCCTCAGCCTCCTGAGTAGCTGGGATTAGAGGCACACACCACCATGCCCGGCTGATTTTTGTATATTTAGTAGAGACGAGGTTTCACCATGTTGGCCAGGCTGGTCTCAAGCACCTGACCTTGTGATCCACCCGCCTCAGCCTCCCAAAGTGCTGGGATTACAGCCATGAGCCACCACGCTGGGCCCCACAATTTTTTACTTATAAGGGGCTTTCTCTTGTTTCTGAAACCTGAAATGGAAGGAAATGTAGATGCATACAGAAAGAATGCTATCTGGACAGTAAATGGCACTGCCATCCATCTGGTTCTGTCAGACCAAAACTTACGGCTATCACTGGCACCAGAACTTCCCCTAATCTCTCCTAATCCCTAACAACAGAATTTACCAATTTTACTCCAGAAGTCTTCCTAGCTAGGCCTGTCCACTTCTCCCCACACCCACAATTCCAACACTGGCCAACCACCAAGCTCTTTCACCACGACTGACACCAACAGCCTCCTAACTGACTTATCAGTCGGGAAACTCAGGCAGTAGCTCTCAACTCAAGGGCATCAGAATCACATGAAGGACATGTTAGAACACAGATTGTCCGTCCCCACTCCAGGGTTTATATGATACAGTAGGTCTGAGACCTGAAAATGTGCATTTCTAACTAGCATCCAGGTCATTGATGCTGCTGGTCTGGGTACCAGACTTTGAGAAATACTGGAGACTAAGTTATGGTGCAGTAACAAGCCCACAACCGTTTGTTACTTGGCTCAACACAAAGTTTTCTTTCTTGCTCATGGTACATATCCATTTGTTTCCACAATGAGAAACAGGAGAAAGGGGCTGGGCACAGTGGCTCACACCTGTAATCCCAGCACCTTGGGAGGCTGAGGCGGGCGCTCATCACGAAGTCAGGAGATCAAGACCATCCTGGCCAACATGGTGAAACCCCATCTCTACTAAAACACAAAAAATTAGCCGGATGTGGTGGTACATGCCTGTAATCCCAGCTACTTGGGAGCCTGAAGCAGGAGAATTGCTTGAAACCCAAGAGGCGGAGGTTGCAGTGAGCCGAGACTGCGCCACTGCACTCCAGCCTGATGACAGAGCAACATTCCATCTCAAAAAAAAAAAAAAAGGAAACAAAAGAAAACAGGAGAGAGGGAACATGATAAAGCACTTGTCTCAGAAGTTACATACCACTTTTCACTGGCTGGAGCAAATCACAAGCCACACCACATTTCAAGGAGACAGGGGTGTCCAATCCAATCAGGGACCCAAAGCAGGGACAACGGAAGGTTTTCACCTGAACAGAGTAACCACAGATTGGTCTCCTGTACATATTCTTCCCAAACCTTCTCCCAGCACCAACTCAAATCTACAGAGCAATCTTCGGAATCCTCTTTCCAAAGCAAATAGATTCATGTCACACCCTCACCCTTAAAACCTCACATTGCCCTTAATTGGGCCTAAAAGAACTTGCCCAACACTCCCTGCTCCAGCCACACCAGGCTTTTTCCTGCTCTATCATGGAACCTCTGCACAGGTTCTTCCCTCCACCTGACACTCACCCCCAACCCCTCTTCTGCTCTCTGCTGCCTGCTCTAGTGTCTATCTTAGGAAGTCTTTCCCAAAGCTTTGTCAGGTATAACCTCCCTACTACATGCACCTAGATCTTTCCTTCATGACTTGCTTTGTGTGATGCGGAATGCTAAACACAAATGTGGAGAGAATAGTTAGAACCAGGGCTGCGTGTGGTGGCTCACATTTGTAATCCCAGCACTTTGGGAGGTGCAGGCAGACGGGCTGCTTGAGTCTAGGAGTTCCAGACCAGCCTGGGCAACATGGCAAAACCCTGTCTCTATTCACACACACACACACACATTAGCCGGGTGTGGTGACATATACCTGTGTCCCAGCTACTTGGGAGGCTGAGGTGGGAGGATCATTTGAACCCAGGAGGGGCCCTATTTAAAAAAAGAAAAAGACTTAGAACTCATGTGCCCATACCATTCTCAACCTAAGCCAGTCCTGATCTAACCACACATAACCTACTCCCTCTCCCATAAGATCATGACACAAATCCCAGATGATGTACCATTTCATCAGTAAACGTATGCATCTCTAAAAGGTAGAGATGTGACTTTAAACAAAAGCATTATCACAGTTAAAAATGAAAATAATTCCTCAATAATAAATATAATCATTGTTCCAAATTCTAATTGTCAAATATCATAAGCGATATTCAGTTGTATCTCTAACAAACTGGCCTGACACAAACACAGGTAAGCCCTACAATAAAAATTAGTCCTTGTACCTCCAGTCTCTGATCATCAGTCCCCTTCATTTCTCCCTGATGATGAGTATGGGTTACTAGTCTTATAGTTTCCCACATTCTCAGTGTTGCCAACGGCAACCCTGTAGTATAATTCAGCATGCTTCTCTCCCCACTGTATTTCCTGTAGATTGGTTCTTAAACACAGGAGCTTGATTGGACTCAGGTTTGATTTTTTTTTGTTTGTTTGTTTGTTTTTGGCAAGAGTGTTTCACAGGTTTTTCAAAGATATGACCTTTGCTCACTGTCCCTCCCCATTCATCCCATTACAGGCCTATAAAACCCATGGGACCAAGGACATAGGTCTTGGCTCATCACTGGCACACAGCTGATACTCAATGAATGAAGAAATATCAGACAGAAGTACACTGCCATGCTGACTGGCAGAAATGTAATGGCTCACTCTTCCATCCACAAATAGACAGCTGTATGTTAAAGTTTTCCCTGAGAGGCAAAACAAGTAAGTTCCCAGGGTACAGAATCAGAGGTCAGGCCCTGCAGAGTTTCTAAGTCCATCGCATACAGCCTTGTGACTTTGGGTCAGTTACTTGACATCACTGGGATTCAATTTCCTGCTGTGAGGATTCAATGAGATGAAGATGCTTTGCTGCTCAAAGATTCATGCAAGCAAAGCTCTACAAAGATTGCACCAACTCCAAAATTTTGGAGAGGAAAGAACACAGAAGCCTCCTATTTCTAACACATATTTTAACCAAAAATATAGGAATTCACATTTTCATGAAATAAAAATTAGGAAAACAGAATAATACAAAAAACAACCTCCACTTGTTAACCAAGTGCCTTCCACATCTAGGCACTGAAGACAAATCAAAGGGCCCTCACCTTCAAAAATTCACAACCTGGAGAAGAGAATGCGGCAAGAGCCTGTGCAACATGCTAACTGTCATTAAGAGGGTGCAGTACACCGGGCGCAGTGGCTCACGCCTGTAATCCCAGCACTTTGGGAGGCTGAGGCGGGCAAACCATAAGGTCAACAGATCTAGGACATCCTGGCCAACACAGTGAAACCCCATCTCTACTAAAATACAAAAAATTAGCTGGGTGTAGTGGCTCGCACCTGTAGTCCCAGCTACTCGGGAGGCTAAGGCAGGAAAACTGCTTGAACCCGGGAGGGTAAAGGTTGCAGTGAGCCAAGATCAAGCCACTGCACTCCAGCCTGGCGCCCAGCAAGACTCTGCCTCACAAAAAAAAAAAAAAAGAGAGGGCCCAGTACTCACAAAGGCATGACAAACTTGGGAGTGAAAAAAGAAAAACTGCATCAAGTGCCATGGGCCCAGGGTCTGCAACACCTAGTTCTGGTAGAAACAGGCAAAGGCTTCACAGAGATGAGGGGTGAGCCATAAAATCACCACAGCAACACAAAATTAGGTAACTCAGGAAGAAGCAACAGCACATGCAAAGATCCATGGGACAGGGAGCAGCTCCTCACAAGAGCTACAGACAGCATGATGAGATCTCAAAGCAACCACAAAGGACTGGCCAGCAAAGATGGGAGAAAGACAGGCAGGATCACTGGCCAGAGTCACAGAGGGAAGAAAAAATGTACATTTTAAAAAAATGTGTTATATATTTAAAGAAAAAAACATTGTGTGTGTGTGTGTAAAGGAAAGATGGGCAGGAACCACGTGCCTTGCTCAAGATCTAGGGCTTTCTCTTCTCAGCAAACAGTGAAACTCCAGGGACACATTTTTAGGCAGGTAGGTGAGATCAGAGCTTCCTTCTGGAAGCAAATGAGGTAGGTCAGAAACAAGGCCCACTTTCCCTTCCAATGGTTCACAGAGAAGTAAAAATGGTACCAGCAACTAATCTTTCCATCTGTAAGGATGGGAATCAAGGGAATCACTGGGGCCCCTCTCCTCTTCTGCACCACTCTCATGCTGTGGCCCAGCCCTAGCAATGCTGTCTCCGCTTATTCTCTCCCAACTGTCCACACTTCCCTCAGCCTCGCCTCCTGTGCATTGGTAAAGCCATGGTTCTGCAGCCCTGCTACTGATGCATGAGGCTCCTCTGTGACCTCTGCCACCACGTCATGGCCCTCCACCTTTCCAATTCCACACCAAGATAAATATGCTCACACCACTCCCCTTCAATCACACCATTCTGGGACGTATTATGCCCCCTAAGGCATACAAAGTAGTGAGGGCTGTGTCTGTATTCAAATAGTCACTTGAATGCCAGACAGTCGCTCAATACCATTCCAGGTACTCAAGATGTAACAGCAAGCCAAGCTAAAGGAGAAAAGTCCCTGACTTCACAGATGACCCAGTGCAGTCAGGAAGACACATGAAACGTCGAAGGTATGTGATTTGGAGAAAATCGAAGGCAGATAGGGAGTGCCAGACAGCAACAGAGTAATTTTTAAATTTTTTTGGCCAGGCATGGTGGCTCACACCTGTAATCCCAACACTCTGGGAGGCCAAGGCAGAAGATCACTTGAGGTCAGGCGTTCGAGACCAGCTTGGCCAATATGGTGAAAACCCATCTCTACTAAAAATACAAAAATTAGCCAGGCGTGGTGGCAGGTGCCTGTAGTCTCAGCTACTCGGGAGGCTGAGGTAGGAGAATTGGTTGAACCCAGGAAGTGGAGGTTATGGTGAGCCAAGACTGCACCACTGTACTCCGCCTGGGTGACAGAGTGAGACTCCATCTCAGAAGTGTGTGTGTGTGTGTGTGTGTGTGTGTGTGTGTGTGTGTGTATGCGTGTGAGATATATGTATACATATATAAATTTTTTAAATTTTTTCTTTTGGGATGGAGTCTTACTGTCACCCAGTCTGGAATGCAGTGGCATGATCATGGCTTCCCGCAACCTTAAGCTTCTGGGCTGGAGTGATCCTCTCACCTTGGCTTCACAAAGCACCAGGATCACAGATGAGCTGTAATAGTACCCGGTCACAACAGAGTACTTTACATCAGTGGTCATGGTCACAGAAGGTGCCTGAGAAGAAGTATAAGCAAAAACCTGACGGAGGGTGAGCAGCAAGCCACACAGATACCTGGGGACAGCATTCCAGGTCAAAGGAAAAGCAAGTGCAATAGTAGGAAGCAGCAGAGCTGCAGGGCTTCAGAGGCAAGAGGCCCCTGTGGCTGGAACAAAATGAGAATGAGAGTGGGTGAAATGGGAGTGGGTGAACATGGAAAAGACAAGGGCCCCCCAAAACAAGCAGGGAGTCAGAGATGGCATTCAGTGTGGGGCCCAAGCTGAGATATGGAGAGGGAAGGAAGAGGAAAAGCATGCCTAGCCCACACACACATGGGGTAAGGGGGCACAGGGGCAGAAGAAAGGAACAAAAATTGACCATACAAAGGCCCAGAGGAAAAACATGGCAGAAAGAGATGAGCTGAATAATTGAGATGAGGGCAAAATAAGAAGTGCAGTGAGAGTCAGAAATCCCAGTGAGAGATTGGTCTTGAACCCCAGTGGGCAATGAGAGTCACCCCATGAAGAGTGGGGACGCATAGGACATACATATTTTAGAAACACAAAGTAGTGTGTAGAGAACTAACTGAAGACAGTAGAACTGGAGTTGGAAACATGCTTTCTGATCATTAGCCTCCATAATATAACAGCAAAAACATATGAAAACCATCAAAATGTAAGAACATTGCTAACATGCACAAACCCTCTAACAGCATAACAATATTTGTTTTGAGACATCATCTCACTCTGTTACCCAGGCTGGAGTATAGTGGCACAATCTCGGCTCACTGTAACCTCCACCTCCCAGGCTCAGGCGATTCTCCAGCCTCAGCCTCCCGAGTAGCTGGGATTACAGGCGCCCACCACCACACCTGGATAATTTTTGTATTTATAGTAGAGACAGGGTTTCACCACATTGCCCAGGCTGCTCTTGAACTCCTAACCTCAGATGATCTGTCCATCTCAGTCTCCCGAAGCGCTGGGATTACAGGTGTGAGCCACCGCACCAGCCAACAGCATAACAAATTTAATTCACATCATCAACTCTCTCAATGCCAACCCAGTCAACTTAAAAACTTAGGTTCTAATTCCTTCCAGAAAAAAAGTATTTTTCCTACACATCCACTAGGGTAGTCTCACTACTGGGGTTTTGTTTGGGTTTTTTTTTTTTTTTTAAAGAGGGTTGTGTTGTCTCCCAGGCTAGAGGGTGGTGGTGTGATCATAGCTCACTGCAGCCTCAAAGTCCTGGGCTCAAGTGATCCTCCCACTTCAGCCTCCCAAGTATCTGAGACTATAGGCACACACCACCATGCCCAGCTAATTTTTTTTTAATTTTTATAGAGATGGGGTCTCCCTATGTTGCCCAAGCTGGCCTCAAACTCCTGGTCTCAAGCGATCTTCCCACCTCAGCCTCCCAAAGTGCTCCAATTGCACACATGAGTCACTGTGCCTAGCCACTATTGGAGTTTTTGAGCTGAGGCCATTACTCAGCTAACCAACACTGCAATTTCTATCTTTGTATATTTTGCTGAAACCATTAAGTATTACAGAAAATAAGATGCTTTGAAAACTCACCTGTGGCCAGTTGGTTTTAAGAAGGCAGATGCCAAAACAAAACTAATTTGAAATCTGTCTTGATTTTTTAACTAGCAAACCAAACTTCATCAAATCAATCAATTCCTTTCAAAAGCTACACTGCAGGCCAGATGCGAGGCTGAAATGGGAGGATTACTTGAGCCCAGGAGTTCATGACCAGCCTGGGCAACATGGTGAAACCCTGTCTCTACAAAAAACACAAAAATTAGGTGGGCATGGTGGCACACGCCTGTTGTCCCAGCTACTCAAGAGGCTGAGGTGGGAGGATCAAATGAGCCCAGGTGGTCAAGGCTGCAGTGAGCTGTGATTGTATGACTCCTCCCTAACTCGGGTGACAGAAAAACTCCGTCTCAAAAAAAAAAAAGTAAAAAGCTATACTGCAACTTGGCTGGGCGCAGTGGCTCACACTTGTAATCCCAGCACTTTAGGAGGACAAGGCAAGAGGATCACTTGAAGCCAGGAGTTACAGAGACCAGCCTCAACACAGCAAGACTGTCTCCATAAAAAAATTTTAAATTAGCCAAGCATGGTGGTATCTGCATGTAGTCCTAACTACTTCAGAGACTGGGCTGGGAGGAGAGCTTGAGCTCAGAGTGCCACATTACAGTGAGCTATGACTACACCACTGGACTCCACACCAAGTAACAGGTGAGACCCTGTCTCAAAAGAAAAGAGCAATATTGCAACAACCAATAGACAAATACAAAATGCTAAAGAGTCCCTGGGTAACCAACGTAAGTCTTTTTCTCCCCCGAAGTACTCACTGTAAATAACCATTCATTAAAAAGAAATAAGCTCACACTTGTAATCCCAGCACTTTGGGAGGCCGAGGCAGGCAGATCACGCAAGACCATCCCGGCCAACATAGTGAAACTCCATCTCTACTAAAAATAGAAAAATTAGCTGGGCATGGTGACGCACGCCTGTAGTCCCAGCTACTCAAGAGGTTGAGGCAGGAGAATCACTTGAACCTGGGAGGCAGAGGTTGCAGTGAGCCAAGATCATGCTGCTGCACTCCAGCCTGGTGACAGAGTGAGACTCTGTCTCAAAAAAAAAAAAAAAAAAGAAAGAAACTAGCAAATCATACAGTTTGTAAATACGAGCCTAATCCTCTAAAGCTCCTGTGTCATCCCTTGCTTTTGTATTCTGTGTACGTTATATTTTATCTTGACCAAGGATAGAGAAATCAACAAGGTACATTTCCTGACCTATCTTGGTGGTAGTACAGATCTGTCCTATTACCTGTTGTACTTATATACTTGCAATGTTTCAGATGGACCTCAGCCCAGCCATATCCTTTCTAGACTCAGCTTCTTCTCCCAGAGGGTTCCTTTCTGCTCAATTACTTACAAAACAGAGAGGCAAACAGGCCAGATACAAGCATTAAAATGGGCTGTTTACCCTAAGCCATATGCCCATTTATTCAGCACTTACTGAGTGTCTGCATGAGAAGGCACCAGCAGAGGCAACGCTACCCAAGGCAATGACAGTCCTACCTCTAAGAGTTCACACAACAGGAGAGAAAGGTCACATGTGGCCATTAAAAAGCCATGAATTGTGCTCAAAGAAGGACAAGTGGCAGTCCACACCCAACAACAGCCCACACAAAGGCCTGGACTCAGGACATGGTAGCATGTATTTGGAAAACAAGGTCACTTTTACTACAATCAAGCAAAAAAAGAGACTGAGGCTCAGAAGACTAAGATGCTTATCCAAAGTTGTATGCATTCTATGGCCATGAGCAGCCCACTTAAAAAAAAAAAAAAAAAAAAGGAAAACCAAAAACCTGTACCAGAATAGATGAGTACAAAGCCTTATGACTTCTGCTCCCTCTGATTAACTGAAGTATTTACTTAAAAAGGTTATTTGCCCACTTGCCCAGCTAAAAAGGACAGGGTAGAGCCAGGGAAGGTTGTATGTGTCTACAGTCCCCACTACTCAGGAGACTGAGACAGGATAATCACTTGAGCCCAAGAGTTTGGGACTGAAGTGCACCATGACCTCTCTCCTCTGAAACAGCCACTGCACTCAAGCCTGGGTCACATAGAGAGACCCCATCTCTAAAAATAAATAAAATAGCACAGGACAAAAGATATTTGGATTATGAACTACAGCACCATCTTAGCACATCATTTCATGTAAGTTCTTACTTGGTAAAGAGAATCCTGTAGCTTAGTAAGACTAATTCCAGCTGCTTTTACGTGTTTTATACTCAATATTCAAACTGTAAAAAAGTAACTAACTAGTTCACATTCTGCCATGTAAGTAAACTTTGTAAGATTTGATAACTTTTAGAAGGCGAAGATAATCCGAATAGGTAAAAAGACTGTACCTATCTAAACCCCATAGGGTTAGGAGGGTTGAGTAGTCTTCTACCTATTCAGATTATTTTCCTGATTCATTCTGGGATTCCAACTAATTCTTCATTTGGGTCCCCACATTTCAGCAGGTACTGGTTCAAAAGCCCTGTGTAAGTTGATTGCATAAAAACAAACCAAGAACAAACCAAGTCACACCTACAGCCTGTTTACCTTATCATTTTGTTCTGTATGTCTCCACAAGTTGTATCAGTTTACATGTTACACATGAATATATAAGATAAACTGCCCATCATTCTTAAAAATTCAGTTAATTACCTCATACTCTTAAAATGAAATGTTTCTTGTTAGAATCAGAGGCCAGAATCTTTGCTAGCAATGCAGTCCGGAGGGAACGATTTTTGTACTGAAGAGATGAGAGTTCTTCACAAAAGCTTACATAAACTCAAAATTGTGCAGTAACTCCTCACTCTACCAACCATCAGCCCAAAACTGAAGGTTGCTGGGTGGCTGAGAAAATGGAAGGAAAGAAAAGGAAATGACTCAAAGTAATCGTGCTTAAAGCATGAGTCCTCTTCATCTCCAGTTGGCAGTTTAGATTTGAACCATCATCAGTTGTGGGGAATGAGAGCACACATTAAGTACACCAGGAAAGGCTGTGCTCAGAAACTTGCTTCCTTTATGTTGTTGGCATTCTGCTTTTTAAAATATTGTTGCTCTCGTCGCATTTAAATATGTAACTAGGGCATTTACAACATTTTTGGAAAATTAAACAGTTTAAGTCCCACATTCATAAATAGGATGGCTCCTAAGTTATTTTCCATGTTGATAATATTTAAAATACATAACATAGAGTCAATATAATCAATGCGTGATCCTGGCTTTTAACTCATTTAAAAATCAAGGCTTGAAAGTCTGTGAAGTAGGTGGGTAGTACTGAAGAGCTCCTCCTAAGCCAGGTCTAGAACTTTATCAAATGAGCCTTCACAGGATCTGTATTGTACATACAAAAACACACACAAATACACATTATCTACCTAAAAATGATTAACATCACCACATCAGTTTAGATAGTGTTTCAACTTGAATGTCAAAGCCCACGGTGGGCACAGAAAGACTCGTGCTGCAATGGGTCCTCTACAACACTCTCATCCATTTTATTTCTACAGCAACTCAAGACAAGCATTTTTTAAACGCCGAGATTTTAAACCACGGTTCCTGCAAGTGGAGCAAAACCAGTCCTTCGGTCGCCAGGTCCCATCTCCTGTCCTGAGGCTTGAATGACTATCAATCTGCATCCTGGGGCGAGGGGAACATACCAGGCGAAGGCCAGGAGGCCGAGGGCGCGGCGCGCGCCGACAACCCCCAGCAGGGTCCCCTCGCCCGGCTCACCCCCGTCTCCACCTGCCAACGGCCGGACCGCGCGGCCCAGCTCCCCCGGGGAGCGCCCGCGCTGACCAACGCCCGGGCGCTCCGAGTGTCAACGCCGGACACCGCCTGCAAACAAAAAGCGCCCCTCGGCCCGACCCCTGGCCCCGGCGCCGGCCCGGGGACCCCAACCTGCCCCTCCCACCGCGGCCGCCTCGGACCGGGGACGCAGCACAAAGGCCGGCCCGACCCGCTCCGCGCAGCGGGAACAAAGGCGGCCGCCTCGGCCCGGCCGGGCACAGGTGCAGCCGCCGGGCCCGGCCGGGCCCAACATGGCCGCGCCCGCCCGCCCGCCCGGCCCCGTTAGCCGCCGCCGCCCGCAGGCCGCCGCCCCTCCCCTGCCCGGACGCGGCCCGGCCTCCGCGGTCCGCCCGTCCTCCCGCTGGCCCTCAGGCCTCCGCAGTCCTCGTGGTCCCCACAACCCCCTCAGGCCTCCTGGTCCCCCGGCCCCCAAGCCGGCCCCTCAGGCCTCCTAGTGCCCCCGGTCCTGCCGGCGCTCCCGGCCCCTCGGGCCTCCGCGGTCCTCCCCGCTGCCCCTCAGGCCTCCCACGGCCCGGCCTCCCAGTCCCAGCCCCAGCGGTTGGCGGCCCGCGACGGTTGGGCGGGCGCCCTAGTGACCTGCAGTGCGTCGCATCCTCGGCGGGCGGCTCTCCGGAGCGGCGGGCTGGGAGGGGGCCAAGGCCGGGCGGCAGGAGGGCCCGGGCGGGGAGGGGGCGGCGGCGGCGGCGGGCGCAGCGCGGCCAGGCCGAGGCTCTCGCGCGCGGCGCCGACCCCGCCCCCGCGCCTCCCGCCCGCCGCCGCCGCCGCCGCCGGGGCCGCCGCCGCCTCGCAGAAGCCGCGGGAAAAGTGCGCGCCGCTGATTGGCTGCCGCGCTCGCGGGGCCCGCGGACCGGGCTTTTCAAATCCGCGCCGGGGCCGCGCACAGGCGGGGAGGGCAGGCACGCGGCGGGTGGGGACCGCGCGGGCGGGCGGGGGTGGGAGCGCCGGGAGGGCCGAGCCGCGGGCCCCGCGAACCGCCTCAGAGGAGCGCCGGGCGCGCGCCCCGCTCCCGCTACTCAGCGGCGCGCACCCGGCCCAGACCGGGCGGCCCCGAGTGCCGCGCACAGTGACGTCACGGTCCGCGCCCAATCACTGCCCGGAGCCGGCGCCCCAGAGCCGTGGGCGCGCGGCCGCGGAGGCTGGCGTTGGGCGTGCGTCGGCCCCGCGCTCCTGTCCCGGGAGAGGGGCGCGGGGCCTGGGGCCCTCAGGAGGCGGCAGGAGTTATGCGCCTCGCGGGATGCGCCCGGCGGAGCGGCAGTGCGGGGACGGGTGGGGAAACCGCCTCAGAAGCCCTGCCGTGGCGGGCCAGGGGCCTCAGCACAGACGTGGCGGACAGGGTCCGCCGCGACGGGGCAGGGTAGGGCGTCGTGCTCTTCCCGCCTAATGGCCGCAGGGCGTGAACAGCGAGTCATCCCGGGCGAGGGTCCGGCCCGGAGCTGGGCGCAGCTGCGGGAGGACGGCTCGCGAGGGGAGGACGCCGGGTCCAGGGTCGCTGACCCGCGCCGCTGCGGTAGAACCCGGCCTGGGGGACGCGGCCGACTGCGAGCGGCCGCTGCGAGAAGGAGGAAGCGGCGCGGGCGAGCCGGGAAATCACACGCTGCAAAAAGCGGGCGGGCTGGGCCGCGGAAGCCGGGGTGATCTGCCCGCCGCTCAGGGAAGTTCGGCTCCTGCTCCAGGTGCTGCCGGAGTCGGCAGCCTGGCCTTTTCTGTCAGGCAGGTTCAGGGGGCCGGGGACACCCTCGGCCTTGAGCCTTAGTGTCTGCTGGAGCTTTGCAGGCCCAGCTTGAGGCCTCTGTGAGAAGAGGCCCAGGACTGCCTGGCGAGTTTGGTCAAGGAGAGCAGCTTTGTTCAAGTGCGCCTCCGCGTTCCCCTAAGAAGAGTCTTGCTGCCAAGCCTATGTTCTGCCTCTCCGGACCCCACCTCCAGCCACGCGGAGGGGCACAATTCACCGCCCCCTGCCGCGCGGCCTCCGCTGCTGTCCCTGCACAGGTGCTGCGCCCTATATGGGTTGAGTTGTGCCCCCCACGAAAAAACAAGTATTGCAGGACTTACTAGAAGGCGACAGTAATTGACCCATTGTGGCACTGGTGGAAAAATACACAAATGGGTCCATGAACAGAATAGAGAACCTGAGTATAGACCACAGAATGCAGTCAACTCAGCTTGACTCTAGGAGATGCTATGGAGAAAAGCCTTTTCAACAAATGGTGCTGGAACGACTGGACGTCCACGTGCAAAACAAAAAAAAAAAATCAGGCTAGACACAGACCCTTCACAAAAATTAATTCAAATAGGGCTGAGGCCAGTGGCTCTCACCTGTGAGAAGTGTGAGCCAGCACTATGGGAGGCCAAGGTGGAAGGATCACTTGAGCTCAGGAGTTGGAGACCAGACTGGGCAACATAGCAAGACCTCGTCTCTATCACCAAACAAATAAATAAATGAAATTTTAAAATTACTGCCAGGGCCAGGCATGATGGCTCATGCTTGTAGTACAAGCACTTAGGGAGGCCAAGGCAGGTGAATCACCTGAGGTCATGAGTTGGAGACCAGCCTGGCCAACGTGGTGAAACCTCGTCTCTCCTAAAAAAAAAATACAAAAATTAGCCAGGCACAGTGGCAGGCACCTGTAATCCCAGCACTTTGGGAGGCCAAGGCGGGTGGATCACCTGAGGTCAGGAGTTCGAGACTAGCCTGGTCAACATGATGAAACCCCAAAAATACAAAAAATTAGCCAGGTGTGGTGGCGCATGCCTGTAATCCCAGCTACTCCAGAGGTGGAGGCAGGAGAATCACTTGAACCCGGGACATAAAGGTTGCAATGAGCTGAGATCACGCCACTGCACTCTAGCCTGGGTAACAGAATCAGACTCTGTCTCAAAAATAAATAAAAATAAAATTTTACAAAAAAGTGGACAAGCCAGGCACAGTGGCTCACACCTGTAATTCTAGTTTATTGGAAGTCCAAGGCAGGTGGATCATTTGAATCCAATTCAGGGCTGTAGTTCTGGGCTATGCCAATCAAGTGTCTGCACTAAGTTTGCCATTAATATGGTGATCTCCCAGGAGCTGGGAACCACTAGCTTCCCTAAGGAAGGGGGAGCCAGCCCAAGTTGGAAATGAAGCAGGTCAAAACACTCAATGGCAGGGCACAGTGGCTCACGCCTGTAATCCCAGCACTTTGGGAGGCCGAGGTGGGTAGATCACCTGAGGTTAAGAGTTTGAGACCAGCCTGACCAACATGGAGAAACCCTATCTCTACCAAAAATACAAAATTAGCCAGGCGTGGTGCTGCATGCCTGTAATCCCAGCTAGTCAGGAGGCTGAGGCAGGAGAATCGCTTGAACCCGGGAGGCAGAGGTTGCAGTAGGCGAGATCACACCATTGCACTCCAGCCTGGACAAGAGTGAAACTGTGTCTCAAATTTTTAAAAAGTGGACAAAAGGTAGTGGCTCACACCTGAAATCCCAGCATTTTGGGAGGTCAAGGCAGGAGGATCTCTTAAGGCTGTAAGTTTGAAACCTGCGTGATCAACATATTGAAACTCTGCCTCTACAAAAAATAAATCAGCCAGGCATAGTGGTGTGTGCCCGTAGTCTCACCTACTCAGGAGGCTGAGGCAGGAGAAACTCTTGAGCCCAGGAGTTACTTGAGGCTACAGTGAGCTGTGATCACACCACTGCATTCCAATCTGGGTAACAGAATATGACCCTGTCTAAAATAAAATGGACAAAAGACCTCCACAGACGCCTCCCCAAAAAAGATATCCAGATGGCAAGGATGCACATGAAAAGAAGATCCTCATGGTTAGAGTGGTGTGCACCTGTAATCTTAACTACTGGGGGAGCTGAGGCAGGAGGACTGCTTGACCCCAGGAGTTTGAATACAGCAAGATCCCATCTCTAAAAATAAAAATAACTAGAAGAAGAGAGACCTGTGCTAGCAGTTAGTATGCTCAGCCTCCTTGTCATGTGACGCCTGGGACGCTTCCGAGTCCTCACCAGCAAGAAGGCTCTCATCAAACACACCCCCTGGACCTTGAACTTCCCAGCCTCCATAACTGTAAGAAATAAATTCTGGCCAGGTGCAGTGACTCATGCCTGTAATCCCAGCACTTTGGGAGGCTGAGATGGGGAATCCCTTGAGCTCAGGAATTTGAGACCACCCTGGGCAACATGGCAAAACTCCATCTCTATTTAGAAAAAAGCTACAAAACTCAGCTGGGCGTAGTGGTACATGCCTGTATTCCCAGCTATTCAGAAGGCTGGGTGGGAGGATCACTTGAGCTTGGGAGGTTGAGGCTGAGTGAGCGGTGATTATGCCACTGCCACTGCACTCCAGCCTGGGCAACAGAGTGAGACCCTGTCTCAAAAGCAAATAAATAAATTCATTTTCTTTATGAATCACCCAGTTTCAGGTAGCCTGCTATAAGCAACAGAAAACTGAGTAAGACAGAAGCCAATCTGAAAAGGCTACAAACTTGTATGATTCCAACTCCATGACATTCTGGAAAAGGCAAAACTATGGAGACAGTGAAAACAGCCAGGGGTTAGGGCAGGGAGAGATGAATAGGCAGAGCACAGATGATGTTTAGGACAGTGAAAAAAACTCCATATGATACCATAACAGTGGAAACAAGAATGTACGGCACCAAGAGTGAACCCAAAACTGGATTTTCAGTGATAATCATGTGACAATGTGAGTCATTGATCATAAGAAATGTACTATTCTAATGAGGAATGCTGATGATGGGGGAGGCTGGGTGTGTGGGTGAGAGGGGCTATATACTCGCCTACTGCAAGTATACTTTCTGCTTAATTTTGCTGTATACCTAAAACTGCTCTAGAAATTAAACTTTAGGCCAGACGCAGTGACTCACCCCTGTAATCCCAGCACTTTGGGAGGCCAAGGTGGGCAGTTCATGAGGTCAGGAGTTCGAGAGTGAACATGGTGAAATCCTGTCTCTATTAAAAATACAAAAATTAGCCAGGTGTGGTGCGGGCGCCTGTAATCCCAGCTACTCGGGAGGCTGAGACAGGAGACTCACTTGAATCCAGGAGGCAGAGGATGCAGTGAGCTGAGATGGTGGCGTTGCACTCCAGCCTGGGCAACAGAGTGAGACTCCATCTCAAAACAAACAAAAAAACCGAACGGGGAGGGGACGGGAGGGGAGGGAGCCAAAAATCTGGCCAGGTGCGGTGGCTCATGCCTATAATCCCAGCACTCTGGAAAGCCAAGGCGGGGGTGGATCACCTGAGGTCAGGAGTTCAAGACCATCCTGGCCAACATGGTAAAACCCCATCTCTACTAAAAAGGCAAAAATTGGGCCAGGTGCAGTGGTGCATGCCTGTAATCTCAGCTACTGAGGCTGAGGCAGAAGAATCACTTGAACCTGAGAGGTGGAAGTTGCAGTGAGCCAAGATCATACCACTGCATTCTAGCCTGGGTGACAGAGTGAGACTCTGTCTCAAAAAAATAAAAATAAAAAATAAAGCTTTTAATTCTCAGATATTATCAGTGGAAAAAAAAAATATATATATGAATTAAACTTGATTAAGAAAAAAGATACATTGAAGTCTTAACTCCCAATACCTCAGAATGTGGCCTCATTTGGAAATGAGGGTCTTTCCAGAAGTAATCAAGTTAAAGTGTGATCATTAGGGTGGGCCCTAATCCAATGTGACTGTATCCTTATAAAAGGGAAATTTGCACACAGAGGCACACCAAGGAGAGGCCATGGGAATATGAAGGTAGAGGTCAGGGCAATGCTTCCTAACACCAACAACTGTTGATGAGAGGTGGGGACCCATTCTCCCTAGCAGCCTAAGAATGAAACAACTTTGGGAATACTTTGATCTCATGTATCTGGCTCCCAAAATGTTTAAGCCACCTAGTCTGTGGTATTTTACTAGAGTAGCCCGAGCAGACTGATACTGTGTCTAATAAGCCTCCATTTCTGGAGAACCTACCTATGGCAGCTGACGGGGGCTGGACTAGAGTTGGGGACACCAGGGAGGTGTAGAGGTGACAAGGACAGCAGGCTTGGGCTCAGGCAGTGGAGACAGAGACACGTGCCAGACTTGGGGCTGGGGCAGGTATGAGGCGCTGAGGGAGGTGAACAGTGGCTGCTTTCCTTCCCAGGATCCCGAGCGCGGTCCCCACAGCAGAGGCACAGCCTTGCGCTGGAGCTGTGGGAACCAGGCAACCCCTCCACCCTTGGAGGCTGTCGGTACAATGGGAAGCTCATGGCAGGAGCTGGACTGGGAGCCTCGCACATGGTGCTCAGCCTGTGCCCATTTCCTTCCTGGTAGGCTGGGTTCCTGCCCAGGCCCCAACTCCAGGTGCTGCTGTGTGTATTAGAAGGGGTGCCGGGAGCTGAGACGTGAGCTCTCTGGACAAGGCTGTGTACCCACAGTCCTGGTTCCTGGGCCTCAGACACCTCAGGCTGCAGAACAGACATTTGCTGGCGCAGCCTCCAGGCTGCTACAGCCGGGTCACTTGCAGATAGAAACAGGTACCCAGCCATGCTCTGGTGTTGAAACCAGGTGCTGTGACCCGAGGCTCCAGCCCTGGTCTAGACTGCTTCTAAAACCTCCAGGTCTCTCCAGTCACTCAGGAGGAGTGCTCAAAGCCCAGTACTCCTTCTCCTGGTCTGAAAGGGATGAGAAAAAGGTCCCTAAGGCCAGGCAGACTCCATTAAAAGCAAGCGGGATGAGAGTGGGGAGCCTGAGGTTTTAGGTCCAGGAAGAGCCTGAACGGCAGGAGGACAAAACAAAGCCTGCAGGAACAGACCCCCTTGGTGATCAGGTGATCAGCCTCAGGCTACCTCTGCTTCCCACTAGAGCAGCAACTGGCCCCGAGTACACTGGGGCCCAAGGAAGCCCTCCCCGGGTCCCCACTAGAAGGGATTACTGAATTGTTTATTCTTCCTCCAAACCCAACGTGTGAGGCCCTGCTGGGTCCTGTGCATGGTGTAGGCTTGGGCAGTGGCCAGGAGATGACCTGCCCCACAGTAGTCACTGCCAGAACTCACCTCAGGCCACCAGAAGCCCCAAGAAGGTGTCTACCTGGGCAGTGGCCAAAACCCTCTGGCTGTGGGAGGAGGACAGGTACCTCTCCAGGCCCTGGATCCCTCTGGGGCACAGGCCTGGAAACCGCCTGCCTTTATAACACCATTTAAATCCCTGCAGCATAAGAATAATAGCACCACATCTCATTTCATTCTACAGATTTGGAATTAGGGCGACTTTTCTCCAAAAATTTGCATTTAGTATAGTACAATCAACATGTAAATGTATTCAAAACATGCAAGTGTGTGTTTGGATTTTCTGGAAGAAGGTTTTCTGGGGCCGGCTGGTCTTTTCCCGCCCAGCACAAGCCTCCCTGAGCCCAGCCAAGCTCTCTCAGGGGGTCCCAAGCCCCTTGCAGTGAGTCTGGCCAGCTCTGCACCCTGATCCCCACCCACAAACCAGGGGCCTCCTCCCAAAGATGGTGGGTGTTGCTCTCAAGAGCAAGAAGGGGCCAGGTGTGGTGGCTCATGCCTGTATTCCCAGTACTTTGGGAGGCTGAGGTGGGTAGGTCGCCTGAGGTCAGGAGTTCAAGACCAGTCTAGGCAACATGGTAAAACCCTGTCTCTACTGAAAATACAAAAATTAAAGCCAGGCGTGGTGGTGGGCACTTATAATCCCAGCTACTTGGGAGGCTGAGGCATAAGAATCTTGAACCCAGGAGGTGGAGGCTGCAGTGAGCCAAGACTGTGCCATTGTACTCCAGCCTAGACAACAAGAGTTAAAACTCCGTCTCAAAAAAAAAAAAGAAAAAAAAGCAAGAAGGAAGAGGTCCACAGTGGACGCCTCAGTTGGGTTCCTGGGGAAAGGAGGCCCTTGTCTGCAGGTGCTTGCCCTTTGCAGGTGTGTCGTCTGAGCCCATCTGAGAGACTCCAGGGTGGGCCGCTGTTGATGCTTCAGTTCCACAGAGCAATAGTTTGGGCACGCAGACTGCCGGGATGTTCTGACGGCCAGGGCTGCTTCCCTGTCCCTGAAGGCTGGGAGAAGTTCTTGGAGGGCAGGCCTCAGGCAGGTAGGCAGGGGCCACTGGAGGGGGACTTGGGGCCTGGGTAGGCCCAGAGTGATGCAGGGTGCTCAAGGACAGTAGCAGCCAGGCTGAGCCTTGTTTTGATCTCTTTACAACTCTCCTCTCTTCTCTAAAGAAAAGCTCTGTATCCAGCTGTCAGCCTTATAGTCACTGCCTACTCGGAGCCCACAGCCCCAGGAGGTAGAGTCCACTCTTCCCTCCATGTGGCTCTTCATGGCTACATGTCTGGCACCTCCTGGCCCGGACCTCCCTATAAGGAAGGGCAGCTACTAAAGGAGCCCCTGAGCCCCAGTTTAGCCTCCCCATCCCCCAACAGGGCTAGGGTCCCCCAGGGGCCAGGCTCATTGCCGTTTCCATGGAGATGTGTGCACTCTGACCCCAGCCTTTCTCCATCCCGGGCTGGATAAAGAGGGCTTCCAAGTGGAAACCAGCAGTCTCAAGCTGCCCCGCCTTCCAAGCCTCAGGTGGCTCCTGCCTCCAAGGAGGGGAGGGAAGGGGTCCCCATGCCCTCAATGCAAGGCCCAGCAGGCCCAGAGTCCAAGAGCTGCAGCTAGGGCCAGAAGGGCCTCCCCTGAGGCCTTCCCAACAACCCCTTCCCAGCCTTAACCGCTCTGCTCTCTGGGCTGGAACCTCACCTTTCCCAAGGTCCGGCTGTGTCCCAGCTCCCACTCAGCCTGAAGACCACATTGGTCTCCTGGGCGGCCCATGGGAGCGACAGCTGCAGCCACTGGGAACCCACAAGCAGCAGTGCAAGGCCTCTCAGGGCCATGTGAGCAACGCTTCCCCCGAGTTGGGGTCCCCATTGGGTAGGGGTGATGGACATGGGGGCAGAAATCCAGCTGAGGAGCCCCACTTCCCTGCCCATGTCCTGGCTGAGTCCCAGTGGTCAGCTCCACTAGAGCAGGGACTAAACCACATATCAGGACCAGGCTTCAGTCCTGGGGGCAACTGGAAATCCATCTCCCCACAAAGAAGTTTCTTGGAGAGGCGACCCAAGCAAGCAGAGCCCCAGGCCTGAGAGCTGACCCCCACTGCTGTCACCCCTTGGACAGCCACAGACGCCCACCTTTGGCAAGCACCAATCTGAACTTTACCCCTCTCACTGTGCCAGCTCTGAGCTGAGGGATAACTTCCTCCAGAGCCCTCCTCATCCCCCATAGCCCCATGTTCATCTCCAGATGGCAACACTTCCTCTGGACTGGACTGGGGGGCTCCAAAACCTGGTTCCTTCTCCTACCGGTTTCTTAGGGCCACAAAACACCAGAAAGGCCCTCATCGTTCTGAAGGCTAGCAGCCCGAAAACATGGTGCCAGCAGGGTGGGAGGGTCTGGGGAAGAGTCCTCCCTGGTCTCTCCCCAGCTTCCGGTGCTTGCCTCAATCCTTTGGTGGCAACCTGCGATCGCGGGCTCCTCGGACACGTGGCCTCTGCCTTGGGCGTCTGCTCGAGTCTGTTTTCTCTTATGAGGACCACAGATCTATTGGAGTAGAGGCCTTCCTAATAACTTTACCTTACCTTGATTAAGTCGGCAAAGATTCTATTTCCAAATGAGCTTGCATTTACAGATGCCAGGTTAGGGCCTGAAATATATCTTTTGAGACAAGGTCTCAGCTTTGTCGCCCAGGCTAGAGTGCAATGGCGCGATCACGGCTCACTGCAGCCTCGACCTCCTGGGCTCAAGCGATCCTCCCGCCTCGGCTTCCTGAGTAGCTGGGACCACAGGCACATACCACCACGACAAACTTAGCTTGTTTTTTCTTTTTAAAGAGAGAGGTGGGAGTCTTGCTATGTTGCCTAGACTGGTCTCAAACTCATAAACTCAAGCAATCGTCCAGCCTCCGCCCCTCAAAGCACTGGGATTACAATCATGAGCTACTGCACCTGGCTCTGAACATATTTTGGGGAGGCCACAATTCAGCCCACAACACCTCTCTAACTAGTTGCAGGACCTTGTGTCAGGTTAGAGCCGGCCCCAGGGCGTGGTGCTCACGTGCACGCTTTCTCCCCTCCCCAGGGCGGCGGGGCTGGGACTGGAGACAGCCAGGCAAGCACAGTGGTCTAGGCAGAAGCCGCCCGCGGGCTCCTCCACCATCCGCAGGGCGCCCGCTCGACCACGCCCCCGCCACGCCCCAGTCCTGGCCTCGCTTCCGAGGAGGCCCCGGCTTGGCCCCGCCCCGTCCCAGACCCGGTTCCCGCGCACCCCGCGACCCCGCCCCAGCCAGGCTCTTCAGATTTTGCAAGTTGGGGTCCCTCGGAGGGAAGAAAGCGATGCCTGGGTGCCGCACCCCCCACTTCCTCCTGCCGCCCCCGCAATCCCCCGTTATGCACAGGGACTTCCTCGGGGTCCGGACCACCCAGAGCAGGGCGCGGCCGTTGCTGCCCGCTCACTCCGGCTTTGGCTAAAGAAACATTGTTTCGTGCTAAAATAGCACTTATTTTTTAAATTATGAAAATGGCAGGAAATTAAAACCCACAACAGAAGAAGAAAGAAAATAAAAGTTCTTCCTAAACCCTGTGCCTGCAGCGATGTATTTGGAGAGCGCGTTGGGCCAGTTCTTCCCTAGATTGGCGACCGTCTTTGGCAGCCTGAGTTAGGGACTAACTAGGAACAGCCAGAGCGCCACCCCAGCCAGCCTGGGACAGCCACGAGGGACGGAGGCTGCCTTCCTTTCTGCCAGCCAACCAGATGTTTTACTATTTTTTATTGGAATAATTTTAGATTTACTGAAAAGCTGAGAAAAGCATAGAGTCCCCCGACCTGGTTTGCCCTGATGGTAACACCTTACATTTCCAGGGTAGTCTGATCAGGCTCCACTCAGAGTTCAGTTTTCCCACAGATGTAGAAGAATCTAAAAAGCAAATCTGGCTGGGCACGGTAGCTCCCACCTGTAATCCCAGCACTCTGGGAGGCCCAGGCCTCATCTCTACAAAAATTTAAAAAATTAGCCAAGCATGGTGGCATATGTCTGTAGTCCCTAACTACTCCAAAGACCAAGGCAGGCCGATTGCTTGAGCCTGGGAGTTCAAGGCTGTAGTGAGCCATGATTGCGCTACTGCACTCCAGCCTGGATGAAAGAGACCCTGTCTCAAAAAATAAAAAATAAAAAACAAGTCTAGGTGCAGCAACCATCATGGCACATGTTTACCTATGTAACAAACCTGCATATTCTGCACATGTATCCCGGAACTTAAAGTACAATTAAATAAAATAAAGCAAATCTATGTGCAGGAGATGGAGCCCAGCCAGAGCACCAGGGTGCAGCACCCCACTGAACTGGGGCAGTAACACAGCTGGAATCATTGGTAGGGAAGGCCCTGGAGAGGAAAGTGTGTGCAGGGGAGCCTGAGAGTCCCAGTGTCCTTGTCTGAGGAGCAGGCTGCACCTGATCAGGATGAGGCCACCTGGACTTACCAGGAAGCAACTGCCACATGAACTCTGGCCCAGCCTGAGTGGAGAGACCTCATTCTAACCTCATGAATGTCCCTTATGAATGCTTTGGGACCTAGCTCCAAACCCCTTTCAGCCCACAGGCTTGGTATGCAGCAGAGACACCAGGACCCATGCCCTGGGAACTGGGACCGTGTCCTAGAGCAAATTCTCTAGGCACATCCTGTCTTAGTAATCTATTGCTGCACAATGGATTACCCTCAGTTCTTCCCCATGTGGGTCTCTACAGGCTGTCTGAGTATCCTGATGGCTGGCTGTTCCCAGAGTGGAAATCCAAAAGGGAGCCGGGAGCCTGTAATCCCAGCATTTGGGGAGGCTGAGGTAGGTGGATCGCTTGAGGCCGAGAGTTCAAGACCAGCCTGGGCAATGTGGCGAAACACCATCTCTACAAAAAATACAAAACTTTTGTTAACAAAATACAGAAATTAGCCAGGTGCTTTTCTGTGCTGATGACGCTCACACAAACACGATGAACGTTCCTAAAACCCACCGGACTTTCTGTAAGAAGTGTGGCAAGCACCAACCCCACAAAGTGACACAGCACAAGAAGGGCAAGGACTCCCTGTATGCCCAGGGAAAGCAGTGTTATGACAGGAAGCAGAGTGGCTATGATGGGGAAACTAAGCCAATTTCCTGGAAAAAGGCTAAAACTACAAAGAAGATTATGCTAAGGCTTGAGTGCGTTGAGCCCAACTACAGATTTAAGAGAATGCTGGCTACTAAAAGATGCAAGCATTTTGAACCGGAAGGAGATAAGAGAAAGGGCCAAGTGATGCAGTTCTAAGTGTCATCTTTCTTTTACGAAGACAACAAAATCTTGAGTTTATGTTAAAAAAAAAATTAGCCAGGCATGGTGGCTCACGCCTGTAATCCAAGCACTTTGGAGGCCAAGGCGGGCGGATCACCTGAGGTCTGGAGTTCAAGACCAGCCTGACCAACATGGTGAAACCCCGTCTTTAAAAATAAATAAAATAAATAAAAATTAAAAAAAATTAGCCAGGCATGGTGGTGTGTGCCTGTAGTCCTAGGTACTCTAGAGGCTAAGGTGGGAGGATCCCTTGAGCCCAGGAGATGGAGGTTGCAGTGAGCTGAGATTGCACCACTGCACTCCAGCCTGGGTAACAGAGTGAGACCCTAAGAAAAAACAAATTAGTGGATTCCATTGATTAGAATTTAAAAAAAATTTAGGTCAACCATGGTGGCTCTTACCTATAATCCTGGCACTTTGGGAAGCTGAGGCAGGAGACTTGCCTGAGGTCAGGAATTCAAGACCACCCTGGGCAACATAGTGAGACCCTGTCTCTACAAAAAATTAAAAAATTAGCCAGGCATGGTGGCACATGCTTGTGGTCCCAGCTACTCAGGGAGGCTGAGGCAGGAAGATTGCTTGCGCCCAGAGGTCAAGGCTGTAGTGAGCTGTGATGGCAACACTGCACTTCAGACTCAGCGACAGAGTGAGGCCCTGTTTAAAAAAATAAAAATCTAAATGCACAGCCCTGCCACCAAGTCCAGCACAAAAGTACCACTTCTTTTTTTTTGAGACAGAGTCTCACTCCATCACAGGTCTGGAGTGCAATGGCACACTCAGCTTACTGCAACCTCCGTCTCCCGGGTTCAAGCGATTCGTGATTCTCCTGTCTCATCCTCCCAAGTAGCTGGGATTACAGGCACATGCTGCCATGCCCAGTTAATTTTTGTATTTTTAGTAGAGACGGGGTTTCACCACGTTGACCAGGATGATCTCAGTCTCCTGACCTCATGATCTGCCCACCTCGGCCTCTCAAAGTGCTGGGATTACAGGTGTGCGCCACCATGCACAGCCCAAAGCCACCACTTCCATGTGCAGGTGGTTCCTCAATGGGGTAAGAGGAGGCTGGAGGCTGACCTCCGCTTCTCCTACTGCATGTACCTGACTAAAGCTTCTCCCATCTGCAGGGTGACCTGGGATCCAAGGTTTTTCTCCTGGGCTCTCACCCTGGCTCCTGCCATCACCAGTACATACAAGCACCTGTGCGGAACATTCCCCTCTCGTCAGCTTATTTGCTCTGGTACCCAGCTCCAAACCCCTCTGTCCACAGGCCAGTGATCCTGCTACTGCCTCCCGCTGCCCCTCCTGTTCTTCCCTTTCCCTCTCCCCAGTTTAAATTACTGGGACAAGCCTCATAGTCTCTTGCAAACATCCCTGACTCTCTTCCTTTGTCATACTTCCCAGCCAACCCCCATTCTGGGCAAATGCAACTGTGGCTGCTTTGCACCAGAGCATGGGTCAAGTATAGCACACAGCCCTTGTAGGTCTTCCTGTGGTTTGCTAACTGGATCCCTAACCTCCCTGACTGGGGCACGTGTGCTGCCTAGACAGCCTGCCCTGTTTCTCTACTCTTAATCACCGAGTGGCTATGGAAGGTTATATGTGATCTGTGAGGAGCATAAGAAGTAAAAGGAAGTTCCTCCAACCAAAACAAAACAAAACAAAACAAAACAAAACAGAAGAGAAAGAAAAAGGGTAAAAAAAACTGTGCAGTGTAGGCCGGGCGCAGTGGCTCACGCCTGTAATCCTAGCACTCTGGGAGGCCGAGGTGGGTGCATCACCTGACGTCAGGAGTTTAAGACCAGCCTGGCCATCATGGTGAAACCCCATCTTTTCAAAAAAAAAAAAAAAAACAAAAGAAAAAAAAAAACTGTGCAGTGCATGCTGTTAAACCACTTATTAAACCACTGCACCGTGGTTCTGTGGACTTGTTCTGCTGCATATGGAGATGCAGGGCTGGAAGGAAGGCCTCATTCCAGCCTTAAGGGCGCACAGAGAGCTGGCTGGATGCTAGATTTCTAGTTATTTCTTTTGACCTTTTTTTTTTTTTTCCTGACATGGAGTCTTGCTCTGTCTCCAGCCTGGAGTGCAATGGTGGGATCTTGGCTCACTGCAATCTCTGCCTCCCGGGTTCAAGCAGTTCTCCTGCCTCAGCCTCCCAAGTAGCTGGAATTACAGGTGCCTGCCACCACGAACAGCTAATTTTTGTATTTTTAGTAGAGACAGAGTTTTACCATGTTGGCCAGTATGGTTTTGATCTCCTGACCTCATCATCTGCCTGCCCTGGGGTCCCAAAGTGCTGGGATTGGTTACAAGCATGAGCCACTGCACCCAGCCTCTTTTGACCTATTTTTATAAACTTGAAATAGCTACACTGAGCAGGCGTTTTTTTGGTTTTTGTTTTTTAAGACAGAGTTTCCCTCTTGTTGCCCAGGTTGGAGTGCAATGGCACGATCTCGGCTCACCACCGCAACCTCCACCTGCCTGGCTCGAGTGATTCTCCTGCCTCAGGCTCCTGAGTAGCTGGGATTAGAGGCATGCGCCACCATGCCCGGCCAATTTTTTGTATTTTTAGTAGAGATTGGGTGTCTTCATGTTGTTCAGGCTGGTCTTGAAATCCCAACCTCAGGTAATCTGCCCGCCTCAGCCTCCCAAAGTGCTGGGATTACAGGCGTGAGCCTCTTTTTTTTTGAGATGGAGTTTTACTCTTGTTGCCCAGGCTGGAGTGCAATGGCACAATCGCAGCTCATGGCAACCTCCACCTCCTGGGTTGAAATTATTCTCCTGCCTCAGCCTCCCCAGTGGCTGGGAATACAGGCACATGCCAACACGCCCGAGTAATTTTTTGTATTTTTAGTAGAGACGGGGTTTCACCACATCAGCCAGGCTGGTCTTGAACTCCTGACCTCAGGTGATCCACCCGCCTCAGCCTCCCAAAGTGTGGGCATTACAGGCGTGAGCCACCGTGCCCGGCCTTTTTTTTTTTTTTTTCAAACAAATGCAGTAGTGAGGAAGGAGGATGGATCCCTAACCTCCTCCCTAACCAGATCCCTAACCAGATCCCTAACCTCCTCTCTAACCAGATCCCTAACCTCCTCCCTAACCAGATCCCTAACCTCCTCTAACCAGATCCCTAACCTCCTCCCTAACCAGATCCCTAACCTCCTCTCTAACCAGATCCCTAACCTCCTCTAACCAGATCCCTAACCTCCTCTCTAACCAGATCCCTAACTGGGACAGTGTGCTGCTGAACACGTGTAACTGACTGTTGACTGCCGAGCACGTGCTTTTTTTTTTGGAGACAGAGTCTTACTGGGTCACCCAGGCTGGGGTGCAGTGGCACAATCTTGGCTCATTGCAATCTCTGCCTCCTGTGTTCAAGAAATTCTCCTACCTCAGCCTTCCAAGTAGCTGTGACTACAAGCATGCCACCAAACCTGGCTAATTTTTGGTATTTTAGTAGAGACAGGGTTTCACTGTGTTGCCCAGGCTGGTCTCAAACTTCTGAGCTCAGGCAATTTGCCCGTCTCGGCCTCCCAAAGTGCTAGGATTACAGGCATGTGCCACCAAGCCGGCCTGCACGTGTTCTTTAATCAGGAAACCAACAGTTTTTTTTTTTGAGACAGGGTCTCACTCACTCAGTCACCCAGGCTGAGTGCTGTGATGCAATCACAGCTCACTGCAGCCCTGACCTCCCAGGTTCAAGGGATCCTCCCATTTCAGCCTCCCAAGGAGCTGGGACTACAGGTGTGTGCCACCCTGATCGGCAAATTTTTGTAGAGACCGGGTTTCACCATGTTGCCCAGGTGGGTCTCAAACTCCTGGGCTCAAGGGATCCAACCGCCTCAGCCTTCCAAAGTGCTGGGATTACAGGTATGAGTCACTGCACCCAACTACAGCTATTCTGATTGTTGAAAATTAATCTAATATCCCACCCTGCCTGAGCTGCAGGAGCATCACAGACACCACCTGCCCCCGTGTCGGTCCTGCTGGTGGCTCTCTGCTGCCAGCCTTTCCTTGTGCTGGTCCGGGGATGGTGGGGCATCCCACCTGCAGGTGAGTGGTGTGTTTTGCATTTCCTCACACCTGGCACTTTGGGCAGGGTGGAGGCTGTGTCAACAGGCACTAGCATAGATGGGGCAGTCACCACCTCCTGCTTGGCCTTGTCCGGACACCTGGGACCCCAAAGCATCAACGGGGAGGAGCACTGTTTCTTGCCTCCTCCCTGGGGTCTCCTCTTGCTACCCCCAGATGGCATCAGGCGGGGTCATCTGGTGCTCAGGGCCAATGTCTGGACCAGGACTAGGACACTGTCCTACAGCTGGGGCATAAGAAGTCCAGTTCTTAGCCGCGCGTGGTGGCGTGCACCTGTAATTCTAGCTACTCAGGAGGCTGAGGCATGAGAATCACTTACACCAGGGAGGCGGAGGTTGTAGTGAGCTGAGTTGGTGCCACTGCACTCCATCCAGGGGTACAGAGCAAGACTCCGTATCAGAAAAAAAAGCAGCCCAGTTCTTTCTGACCCTAACCAACTGTCCACTCCAGCTCAGGCCCAACCGTGGGTGGGGACATCCCCCTTTTGCCTCCCGGGGGATGGGTGGAAGAGGGGCCCCTTCATGTCTGTTGGCAGCAGAGGCCTAGGTTCAGGCCTAGATGTGCTTCAACTCATTCTGCATTTGATGTCTACCGTGCCCACTGACAGGTGTGGGTACAGGGACTCGAAGACAGCTTCAAAATACCCTGCACTAAACAATGCCCCCTTCTCCCACCTGAGATGGGGAATCCAAGCCCATCCGGGCCCAGTACTTGGCAGGCAGGTGAGGGCCGAGTGGACGGACAGTAGCAGCAAAGTAGGGCAGGGAGTCTCCTAGGGAGAAGCGCCATTCAACCAGCCTCTCAAGACTGGGGAGCTGGCTGGTGTCAGGAGTTCCACACTCCTGCGCTCCAGGGAACAGAGATGCTGAGTGTGCACTACAAGACCCTCCCCAGGAAGTGCCCTGAGGTTACATCCCTGAACAAGACAGAAGGCAGGGCAAGTGCGTGCTGGGGATCTCCTAGCTGGAGATCTCGAACAGCTGGGCCCCCAGCGCCGCGGGTGCCCATGTTTCTCCCTGCCTGCCTGCTCTACCCCAACTCAGGGATCCTCGTCTGAAGGAATGAAGGGGAAGGTGGAGCTCAAAGGTCACGGTCTGCTAGGAGGCTGCACGGTCTCTCTCCCCTGGACTGGTCAGGGCTGGCTATGAAGCTGGGCTAGGGGGAGGCTTTTGGGAGACGGCGCACGAGCGGTCCGCGGGTCCAGCCCAGCTCTGGCGGGGTTGGAGACTCCGAGCCAAATCCTTGGCGTCCTGGACTTCGGCTGTTCCTTCCTGGACTGGGAGGTGGAGCGGACAGGGTATGGCCCAGGGTAGGAAACCTGGCGTCCTTGCGACGCTCGGGACCCCAGGGGCTGCTTGGGCCACAGCGAAACGCGGGGTCCCCCTGCGCCCACGCAGGACCACATCCACCCCTCCCGCTCAGACCGGAGGACGCGGTATTCGTACGGTGAGGGGTGCTGTGCCTGCTGCGCCGCCACACAGGCTACTGCCCCTGCATCCAGGGGCCGGCATGGCTCTGTCCTTCGGGACGGGATCCTGCGCTCCCGTCCCCGCAGTGGTGGTCGGGACCCCTGACGCCGAGCCGCGCGGTGTCTGGGGAGCGCCGCGTGGTACCGCGGGAAGGCGCACTCAGGGCTGTGCGTGTCAGGGTGCAGCCGCAGAAGGCAGAGCCACAGAGCAGGGGGAGGCCGGCGCGAGACCACGGCCGAGTGCGACCCTCCGTCCCAGCGTCCCCTGACTTGCCCTTGGAGCCCCAAGCTCCCAGGAGCTGTTTTCTACTCGTGGGTGCAGGACTTGGTCTCAGAAAAGTTCCGGACACACCCGCTGCTGCCACCGCTCGGAGACGAAAAGACAACCACCGCGCGAGCGCAGCCGACTCCCTCAGCTCCTGCGGCCGCCACGCTGCGAGCCCCGGCGTCTACCGAACGACTGGAACCAGGATGCAGCGCGCCCCGAGGAGCCCTCCGCCCCAGTGCACGCCGGGATCGGTAGTCCGCCGCCGGAGTACGGGCCGGCCCGGTGCACGCCGGTATCGGTAGTCCGCGCCCCAGAGTGCGGGCCGCCCCTGTGCACGCCGGAACCGGTAGTCCGCGGTGGCACGGTCCGCCCCTCACCTGGCCGGCCGCGGGCGCCGAGGGGCCCAATGGGAGCCGCTGCCTGGCCGCCCCGCCCCGCGCCTCGGGACGTCTGTGCCCGGACCAGGCCGCCGGCGGTGCCGGGTCCTTGAGCTGAGCGCCTGCAGTCCGGGGTCAACCGCCGCCGTCAACCGTCCGCGCGGGCCGGGCCTCAGGCGCCGCCGGGTCGGCGAAGAGTCGCAGCCGCGGCGGAGAAGGAGGAGGAGGCAGCGCAGGAGGCCGGAGCGGCCGCCGCGCCCGGGCACATGGCGTCCATCTTACTGAGGAGCTGCCGCGGCCGGGCGCCCGCCCGCCTCCGGCCGCCGTCTCAGGCCACCGCCCCGCGGGGTAAGCGGTGGGCGCCCCAGGCCGGGCTGGCTCCCGGCGGAGGGGACGGGCTGGTTTTCACGGCGATGCGGGGGGCCCGGTGGTCCGGGTCTCGGGAGCCCCTGCGGGCCCCTGGGGTCCCTGGTCTCGTTGCGGGCTGGGCCGCCGGCGCTGGGCGGCGCCGCTGGGCCTCTGCCTCGTGCTTTGACCTTAGGCGGCCGGGTCCCCGCGGGTCACTGCCTCCGAGACAGGCTTGGGAAAGTCCTGACGGGCTGGGCAGCCCTGGCGCACCCTGCGTGAGTAAGCTGGGTGGAGCGTGACGGCCGTGCCCTTTCGCCACGCTTGGGGTCCCCGAGACGAGCTTTGGGTGGGCAGCGGGCAGGACCTGGTGGGCTGCGGGAGCGCTCCCCGTCCGTCACCGACGAGGTGATGCCAGCCCCTGCGGTGTGATGAAGCCGCGATGTGCACTCAGGGGACACGCGGACTCCGGCTCCCGGGAGGGTCCTCAGGTGCGTGGCCTTAGCCACCCTAGCCTAAGGAGCTGTCTGGAGCGAATGCTCTCCCAGGGTGTGCCCAACTCCTCCCTCTTTCTCTAATTAACCAACTTATCTCAGTTTATGTCCTTATTTGGAAAATTGGAATAAACATAAAACTTGCTAAGAGAGACTCAAGTAAAATAATCGAGTGCAGTGGTGCAGTCATACTCACTGCCCCTCAAACTCCTGGGCTCAAGCTGTCCTTCGGCCTCAGCCTCCCAAATTGCTAGTTTTGCCACACAACACCCACCTAATTTTTTTTATTTTTATTTTTGGTATTTTTTTTTTTTTTTTTTTGTAGAGACAGAATCTTGATATGTTGGCCAGCCTGGTCTTGAACTCCTAGGCTCAAGTGATCCTCCTGCTTTGATCTCCCAAAGTGCTGGGATTACAGGAGCCACCAGCTTCAATTCTTATCTCTGTGTTTCCCTCCTTCCCCCAGAGAGTTAGATTGAAGTTGCCTGTATCCTCCCAATTCTTTTGTTGTTTTTTTTTTTTTTTTGGAGACAGAGTCTCTTATCTGCTGCTCAGGCTGAAGTGCAGTGATGTGATCTTGGCTCACTGCAACCTCAGTCTCCCAGGTTCCAGCGATTCTTCTGCCTCCCAAATAGCTGGGATTACAGGCACCCGCCACCATGACCAGCTAATTTTTGTATTTTCGGTAGAGATGGGATTTCTCCATGTTGGCTAGGATGGTCTCAAACTCCTGATCTCAAGGAATCCGCCCTCCTGGGCCTCCCAGAGTGCTAGGATTACAGGCGTGAGCCACCATGCACAGCCCCCAATTCTTGTAACTTTTCACAATAATGGCTGGTTAGCTACTTAGAGTTTTGGAGTGGTGGGAGGGCGTTGAGTAGTGGAAATGCACAGTCTGAAGGTGAAGCTCAGCACTTGATCTTTCTAGTTGCTGTATTAAATGTTAGAGCTCTCTCTGGACTTCCTGATGGTGATAAAAATACTTTTGCCACTTCGTGCTTACATCACAGGTTTTTGGCAAAAAATAATAACAATTAGCTTTTTATGTGTGATTCTGTCATTTCAGGAACACAAACGTCTTCTGTAGTTATCACTGCGCTTTGTGACAGGGACTCTAAGGGGCTCATAATGGGTTAGACAGCAGATGTGCTGTAGGAACAGTAGGGATTTCAGAGCCAGTGAGACCCAGGGCTGGACTGTGGAGGAGGTTCCTGAACCCCTATGAGTGGTACATCAAGTGGAGGGCTGTGGCCCCTGCTCTCAGCATCTTACACGAGTAAGGTTCATTGTCACAGCTGATGGATCTGTTACTGCTCACTGAAGCCCATAACGTACTCACGTTTTCTTTTCTCTCCCGTTCTTCATTCTGAGGGCCTTTTTCTGTCCTGGGACCCATCTGCGCCACCCTTCTTGATTGTCTCTCAGGCTTTCCTTGTCTGCAGTGACCTTGCCAGCTTTGAGGAGTACTGCTCAGATGGGGTGTAAGGTGCTGCTTTACTGGTATTTCTTGATGTTTCCTCATAATTAAGCTGGGAAAGATGGTTTTTCGGGAGAAAGGCTACAGAGCTGGAGCGTTCTCATCACGTCACATCAAGGCTCCATGCTGTCCGAATGATTTGTCACTGTGGATGTTAACCTTGATTAGTAGGCTGAAGTGGTGTTGGTCAGGTTTTCCACTACCCAGTTACTCTTCTCCTGCCTCTCCATATTGTCCTCTTCGGAAGGAAGTCGATATATGAGTAGAAGCAGGGTTGACTCTAAGGGCTGTGTGGGAGAGGTGACCTCTGGCCTGAGCCACCTGGGGACAACAGAGCCATTTGTTGAAACTGGGGAAGACTTGGGGAAGAGCAGAGTGGGGAAGCGATTTGAGAGTTCTTGGAGGTGTTGACTGTGCAGACTCTGTTAGACCTGGGGGGTGCTTGGAGAGGAGGTGGAAGTCAAGTAGGGAGGATCTCCCAGGAGTGGCCAGGGGATCCTGAAAGCCAGGTGAAGAAAGGTGTGTAATGGTAAGAAATACATTTAGTCTTTGACCTGTTCCTGGCATCAGCACTGAGGGCTGAAAACCCTGGAACTTTCCTGAATCATGATGGGAGTGTCTTTTTTCATTTGTTTTTTGAGGCAGGGTCTTGCTCTGTTGACCAGCCTGGAGTACGGTAGCTTGATCATGGCTCACTGCAGCCTCTAAGCAATCCTCCTGCCGGCTGATTTTTTATTTTTTGTAGAGATAGGGTCTCTGTGTGTTGCCCAGGCTGAACTCCTGAGCTCAGCAACAATCCTCCCCCACCTTGGCCTCCCAAAGTGCTAGGATTACAGGCGTGAGCTTGGGAGTATCTTCTTTTATTCATTATCACTGCACCTGAGTTTATGCTAATGCGGTGACTCCAGGCAGGCCCTTAGATTCAGGTGGCACTGAGCATGCTGTGATTTGAGGGTGGGAACTTCCTGCCCCTTCAAGGGAGGGGAGAGGGTTTGGCGAGTTAATTCAGTCCCCATGGCCAGTGGGCCAGTACTATAATCAATCATGAAGCCTTGATGAGAACTTCTGGGTGAGCAGGCTGGTGAGGCTTCCCACTGGTGTGCACCCGCTCCACAGCACCCAAGGATCCTGTGCTTAGGACCTCCCTGGCCTTGGTGTCTTGGCCTCTCTCTCTGGTTGTTCCTGGATACCCTTTATAATGAACTGTGATAGTAAGTAGAACCCATTGCTGACATCTGAGCCATTCTAATGAATTTTCAAAACCAAAGTGGTCATGGGAACCCCCCACTTTGTAGTCAGCTGAAGTGTGGGTAGCTTGGGCACATGGAGTGGGGGCAGTCTTGTGGGACTGAGCCCTTTCCCTGTGGGGTCTGCCCTAATTCTGGGTAGTGTCAGTGTGGAATTAAATTGGTGGACTCCCAGTTAGAGAATTAGTTGGTGTTGGAAAAAAGAACAGAAGGGCTCCCGGCAGGGTCTGGCCGCAGATCATGTCTGTGCTCCCGAGGGACACGGAGCAGTGATCCCCATCACCCTGGACAGCCTTGACTGTGGGTTCCTTGGAGAGCTGGGAACAGAAGCCTTCACAACAGGTTTTGGGGAGAGCCTAGGAAGGGAGCCAGTGGGACAGGAAGTGTTAGAAAGTGAGGTCACTGGGGGGCAGATCAGGGAGCTCTGGGAGACCTGCCAGCCTGTCTGCTTGCTGGGCTGAGCCCTTGAGGCACAGGAGCTGGCCAGGGCAGGGGTGGGGGGCCGAAGGTGCCATGGTGTGGGGAAGATAGCGGAGAATGTGCTGCGCCCTCTTCATGTGGAGAAAGGTAGGGGCCAGAGCTGGTCCTCAGCTGGAGTGAGAAGGGTCTTGGTGTGTTCAGTCGCACTGTGCTTTTAAATTTTAACTTGTAACTTGATGTGTATGAGAACATAGCTAACATCTTCCCCTTAACTGAGCTCCCAATTTACAGACCAGACTGTTAGAAGCCCTAAATGTGGCACATGGTGGGAATTTCCTTCCCCATGGGAGTGTCAGAGTTGTCTCCTATTTAATGAGGTGCCTGCCCTCTCCATCTTGTTCCTCTTAACACGGTGGCTCTCGTAGCTGGCCAGAGTGAGCTCCCCATAACTTACAGCTGCTCCTGCAGCTACCTGGCTGAGGACTCATTGTCACCCACTGCATGGAGGGTCAAGGCCACTGGGCACCTCAGGGTGCCACCTGCTGGCTCCTGGCACTGCCTAGCCTCTTCACAGCCTGACCTGGCACCTCTGGCCCTGCTGCTCCTATACCTGTCTTGTTCCCAGCGTGAGGTTTGATCACAATGGGCCCTGAATGTCAGTAGTATGAATGAACTCTATGCTTATAGGAACTAAAGCAAGTTAGGGAAAGCATCAAAAAATATGTTAAAATCCTTAAAATGTGCTATATACTCCTCAGTGTTGTTTATACAAGAAATGGCTTACTCTTGGTGTTTGTGGTTCTAGTAGTTTTTTTTTTTTGGAGTGCAATGGTGCGATCGCATCTCACTACAGCCACCACCTGCTGAGTTCAAGCAATTCTTTTCCCTCAGACTCCCAGACTCAGCTGGGATTACAGGCACGTACCACCACACCCAGCTAATTTTTGTATTTTAGTAGAGACGGGGTTTCACCATGTTGGCCAGGCTGGTCTTGAACTCCTGACCTCAGGTGATCCACCCACCTCAGCCTCCCAAAGTGCTGGGATTTACAGGGGTGAGCCACCGCGCCCTGCTTATGATTCTAGTAATTCTTACAGCTCTTGCCCCTTGGGATCGTTGCTTGCTGTATAGGGCTGTCTGCATAGAGGTCATGTGTTCCCAGAGCCAACTGCAGTGAGTGGGGATGGTGCCGTCTGGTAGGATGCTCCCTCCCTGGGGCTGGCCTGCTTGGCTTCCCTCTTGGGGTGTTTAGAGCCAGGGTTTACTTGAGGCTCCCCATCTTTCTTTAGGACTACTTTGAGATACTGTTTTCCTAACTGGGGCACCCTTCACTTAGCAGTGTTCTGAAACCTTCCAACGCTCAGAATTGGCTTCCAGAAACTTACACACAGAGGTTTCTACAAAAGAGATCTGTACTCTTTCAGACATTTTTTTTTTTTTTTTTTTTTGAGACAGAGTGAGTTTTGCTCTTGTTGCCCGGGCTAGAGTGCAATGGCGCGATCTTGGCTCACTGCAACCTTTGCCTCCCAGGTTCAAGCAATTCTCCTGCCTCAGCCTCACACGTAGTTGGGATTACAAGCATGCGCCACCATGCCCGACTAGTTGTGTATTTTTAGTAGAGACAGGGCTTCACCATATTGGTCAGGCTAGTCTTGAACTCCTGACCTCAGGTGATCCACCTGCCTAGGCCTCCCAAAGTGCTGGGATTACAGGCACGAGCCACTGTGCCTGGCCTTCTTTCAGACTTTAAAAGAAGATATTATGCTGGGCGTGGTAGCTCATGCCTGTAATCCCAGCACTTTGGGAGACCGAGACAGGAGGGTTGCTTGAGGCCAAAAGTTGGAGACCAGCCTAGGCAACAAAGCGAAACCCCTCACAAAAATTAGCGGCGCATGATGGTGCTTGCCTGTAGTCCCAGCTGCTTGAGAGGCTGAGGCAAAAGGATCCTTTGAGCCCAGGAGTTCAAGGCTGCAGTGAGCCGTGATCATACCACTGCATTCCAGCCTGGGCAAAGTCAAATAAATAAAAATGAACAAAAGACTGGGGATGGTGGTGCACGCCTGTAATCCCAGCACTTTTGGAGGCCAAGGCAGGCGGATCACCTGAGGTCAACAGTTTGAGAGAGCAGCCTGGCCAACATGGTGAAACCCCATTTCTACTAAAACACACACACACACACACACACACACACACAGAGTAGCTGGGTGTGGTGGTGGGTGCCTATAATTCCAGCTACTCAGGAGGCTGAGGCAGAATGGCTTAAACCCAGGAGGTTGCGGTAAGCTGAGATCATGCCATTGCACTCTAGCCTGGGCTTAAGAGAGAAACTCTGTCTCAAAAAAAAAAAAAAAAAAGAACAAAAAAAGACATCAGTATAAATCCCTGATTTACTATGTATTTATTTCCCCCTGTTCCTGTTATAGGTAGTCCGGGGGATCCTGCTCATCTCAGCTGTGCCAACACCCTGGGATTGAGGAGCTGCCTGTGAGTAAATCAGCATCACTCTGCAACTGTCTGAAAACAGAGCTTGAAAATGGTGGAGAGTCAGGAGTGACTCTTGATTTTTGAGGGAAACAGTGTATCCTATTTTCCTGTTCTTTGTTTCTTTTAAACCTTTATCTTTCCGTTTTGAAAATGATTGTCACATGCCTCAGTGAATTTCGGAAGTAAATAAACATTCCTAATCTCAGTGCCCAGTTGCAGATGTTGTCAGTAGTTTGGTGTACAGTAAGTCTCATTTAATGTCTGTAGGTTCTTGGAAACTGCAACTTTTATTTATTTATTTTTTTGAGACAGAGTCTAGCTCTGTTGTCCAGGCTGGAGTGCAGTGGTGCAATCTTGGCTCATTGCAGCCTGCCTCAGCCTCCGGAGTAGCTGGAATTATAGACATGCTCCACTCTGCCTGGCTAATTTTTGAATTTTTAGCAGAGACAGGGTTTCACCCTGTTGGCCAGGCTGGTCTTGAACTCCTGACCTCCCGTGATCCTTCTGGCTCAGCCTCCCAAAGTGCTGGAATTATAGGTGTGAGCCACTGTGCCCGGCAGAAACTGCAACTTTAAGGTCCTTGAATAACGTTTTATTATAACTTTGGATGAGAAAAAAAATTGGTTTTCTTATAGGTCTTTTTGCTTAAAGTTGCATTTTCTAAGAACCTACGGACAGTGTTAAGTGAGTACTTCACCGTGTTTTATTCTGAGCTTTAAGGAATGTATCTGGTTTTTAACACATGCAGTTTTCTTTTTTTTCTTTTTTTCAAGACAGGTTCCTGCTCTGTCGCCCAGGCTGGAGTTCAGGGCACTGTCATAGCTCATTGCAGCCTCAAACTCCTGAGCTCAAGGGATGCTCCCACCTCAGTCTCCTGGGTAACTGGGACCACAGACATGTGCTACCCTGCCTGGCTTTTAAATTTTTTGTAGAGAAAGGATCTCACTATGTTGCCCAGGCTGGTCTCAAACTGGCCTCTCAAAGTGTTGGTATTATAGTCGGGAGCTACCGCGCCCAGCCAGCACATACAGTTGTTGTTGTTTTTTCTTTTTTTCTTTCTTTTCTTTTTTTTGATGCAGAGTTTTACTCTGTTACCAGGCTGGAGTGCAGAAGCACAATCTTGGCTCACTGCAACCTCCGCCTCCCGGGTTCAAGCGATTCTTCTGCCTCAGCCTCCCGAGTAGCTGGGATTATGTCTGGCTAATTTTTGTATTTTTAGTAGAGATGGAGTTTTACCATGTTGGTCAGGCTGGTCTTGAACTCCTGACCTCATGATCCGCCCGCCTCAGCCTCCTAAAGTGCTGGGATTACAGGCGTGAGCCACCATGCCCGGCCTGTTTTGTTTTTTTAGACAAAGTCTTTGCTTTGTCACCTAGGCTGGAGTGCAACGGCAATCTTGGCTCACTGCAGCCTCTGCCTCCTGGGTTTCAGCGATTCTCCTGCCTCAACCTCCTAAGTAGCTGGGATTACAGGCACCCACCACCATGCTGGCTAATTTTTATATTTTTAGCAGAGACAGGGTTTCACCATGTTGGCCAGGCTGGTCTTGAACTCCTGACCTCAGGTGAGTTCTCCACCTTGGTCTTCCAAAGTGCTGGGATTACAGGTGTGAGCCACCATGCCCGGCCTAGCACATGCAATTTTAATCACAGCCTGCATACAGTTTTGTGCACTTGGTTTGCAGTCTCTCTTATTCTTCACACAGTTGCCATTTTTCATGGCTTTCCACTAAAAATAATATTTGTAAAAGGTGTTTTGGATGCACCAGGCAGTGTTGTGGGTGTGGAGATCCATCTGTGAACACAGAGCAGACTCTACAGGTGCCTGTAACCACGGGGTGTAGGTGTGGCATTCCCGTGCCCGGCTCTGGCTTAGCCCTTCCCTGTGGCAACCACAGTCTAGCAAGATGGCAAGTAATATCAACACGTGGTGACAGCGCAGCATAGAGACTGGTGCCACCAGGCTGGCGGGCCAGGCCAAGAGGGCTTCCTAGAGGGAGTAGCACCTGCAGCCCCGTCCTGAGCTTGGTTTGAGGCTGCGAAGCTCTTGAACGCTGTCCCTCTACCCGGCATCCCCTCACTTTAGTCTCGCCTGTGTGAGGAGAGATTCTCATTCTCTCCTGGGCTCTCAAGTTCAGAAAGCCACAGTGGCGCTCTTCTCCTCTTCCGACTTTCCTGCTTCCTGTGTGGGAGAGCAGGACTGAAACACCCTCCTCCTACTCCAAGCCCTGTCCCTCTGGCTGCTCACTCAAGGCTGCTGATGTATCTCATCTCAGCTGTGAAACCTCTCTGTCTGGTGGTTCCTGAGATTTAATTCCCTAAAGTAAAAACAACTCACATGTGAAAACATGGCCATTAAAACATACCTTCAGCTGTATGGATTTGGAAAGTACTGCCATAAGCAGCAGAGCCATGAGGGAGCGTTTTGGTGGCTGGAGTCCCTGGGCACACGAGCGGTGTTTGCTGTAGACACTGACAAAGCCTCTGTTTGCCAGCGTAGTCCCGTCTCTATATGTGCACTCTCACCAGGCCTTCCCTCGGCCTCGCCACTGCCACGGCATCAGCCTTAGCTTTCCATTAGATTTCTCTCCCTTTTTTTTTTTTAATTGTTTTGAGATGGAGTCTTGCTCTTGTTTCCCAGGCCAGAATGCAACTCGGCTTACCACAAAGTCTGCCTTCCAGGTTCAAGCGATTCTCCTGCCTCAGCCTCCCAAGTAGCTGAGATTCCAGGAAGGTAACCACCACGCCTGGCTAATTGTGTATTTTTAGTAGAGACAGTGTTTTCACCATGTTGATCAGGCTGGTCTCAAACTCCCAACCTCAGGTGATCCACCCACCTCGGCCCTCTTCTTTTTTCTATTCTTTTTTTTTTTTTTTTTTTTTTTTCCTGAAATGGAGTCTCACTCTGTTGCCCAGGCTGGAGTGCAGTGGCATGATCTCGGCTCACCACAACCTCCACCTTCCAGGTTCAAGCAATTCTCCTGAGTAGCTGGGACTACACTAATTTTTATATTTTTAGCAGAGATGGGGTTTCACCGTGTTGGTCAGGCTGGTCTCAAACTCAGCCTCCTGAGTAGCTGGGACTACACTAATTTTTGTATTTTTAGCAGAGACGGGGTTTCACCATGTTGGTCAGGCTGGTCTCGAACTCCTGACTTCATGATCCACCTGCCTCAGCCTCTCAAAGTGCTGGGATTGCATGCGTGAGCCATCGCGCCTGGCTGCTGCCGCCACCATTTTCTTCAGGGAGTTCTCCAGCAGGTGTTCCTCCCAGGGGACCATTTCCCCCAAACCTCATCTCTCTGGACCTTCCTTTGATTTCTTGTCTATCCTCCTCCTAAATTCCTTTGATTTCTTATTTAGACATTTCAGTTCTAAAACAGTCTTTTTTGGGATTTTAACTGAAATGTCATTAAACCCATCAAACCACTTGGGAATATTCCATTTATTTACTTATTTATTGAGACAGGGTCCCATCCCGTTGCCCAGGCTGGAGTGCAGTAGTGCAATCATGGCTCATTGCAGCCTTGATCTCCCAGGCTCAAGCCATTCTCCCACCTTAGCCTCTTGAGTATCTGGGACTACAGGCATGTACCACCAGCTGCTGGGATTTGCTGGGGGATGTTACTGTGGTGAGGACCAGGCCCCCTGCGGGCACGCCCAGCTCTGCATGGCTCCCTGTCCTCCCTGAGTCCGCCCTGCACTTCTCTGGTCTGGTTTTCCGAGTCTTCGTCTTTGCCTGTCGATACCCCATGACTGCTGGCGCCATGCCTTCTTGTGGAAGCCACCATCTTCCTTGCTAACAGAGGGTTGGAAAGTCGTGTAATTCAGCTTGATGCAGGTAGGTTTGTTCTGTGTGTGGGCTCTGTCATCACCCACACTGGAAGGTGAGGCCACCTCACAGAAAGAACGCACCCTGGTCAGGGGGCAGGATAAGCCTGCATGGGCTCTGCTGCGTTCTGTGTGGCCTGGGTCTCGGCATGCCATGACTCAGGGCTGCCTGGATTCGGAGCCTTTTCCTGGCTCAGAGGTGACCCCAGAGCTGGGGAGAACCTGGAGACATGGGGGATGAGGCTAGGCCAGGGCCTGGAAGAGAGCCTGCAGCTGCCCTCACAGGACTGGGGGAGGTGACCGAGGGCAGGGTGCCTGTCCTCCACCCCACCCCTCCCAGGCCTCCCTGGTGTCCACCAGGCACTTTCCGTGTGGATTTCCATGTTTCCTGTATTCTTCAGAACCTCTCCGTGAGGTCAGTGTTGGGTTTGCATGTCTGTAATTGAGGGAAGATTTCGGGCCTGGGAGAGTTCTTGGGGGAGGTCCCCAGACCATGACTGGTGCCACAGTGGAGCCGCAGACAGTCAGGCTTCTGGTCCTGGTGCGTGCTCACCCTAAGCTGCTCTGGGCTAGCGGTGCCCTGTGCCAGCTGCACTGCCCTCTCCGGGCCTCCAGGATCCCCATCAGAGAAACAGACAGTGGGTCCGGAGTCTCCACCCGGCCTGCAGCCCTGATCGGTGGCTTCTCCAAGGCCGCAAGGGGGTGGTAATCACAGCAGCCATGTCGGGACATCTGTGGTGCACGCTTCCATGTTGCAGGTACCATCCTGGTACTTAGTATCTGTTAACACAAATTCACAACGGAGGCTCCCAAAGCACAGAGAGGTTAGGTTACTTAGTCAAGGTCACACAGCAATAAGAGTGGAGCTAGAATTTGAGCTCCAACAGTGTGCTCTGGAGCTTGACCTCACCCCTGGCATCAGGCCAGGCATGGAGGGCCATTGGAGGCAGGAGGAGCTCATGTGCAACACACGTGGCCTTTGAGGTGAGCTGGGGCCACCGGGGGGATTTGTGCCCAAGCAGCAAGGGAGTTTCTAGTGTGCCAGGCAAGACACGCAGGAGATCCTGAGCCTGAAGGGGCCTGACACAGGTCAGCTGTTTCAATTTTGGACTGTAAATGGCGTCACAGCACTGCCCTGCGGTCAGACCACAGTCTGTTGCACACAAACCCGAGGTTCTGGGCCAGGTGCAGTCCACGCAGCAGAAGCTCAGGCTGCAGTGGCTTCCTCACGGCCTCTCTGCGGGTGGACATGGCACAGGCGGCCGCTGGGACCAATGCAGCGTGGACCGAGATGGGTCTGGGTTAGTGCCAGCCTCCCGCGCCACCTGTGAGGCCTCAAGCCTGCTGTCTGGCCCTCGGGAGCCCATGTTCCAGTGGGGAGAAAGCAAGTGTGGTGCACACAGTGTGCATCTGGTCTCTTTAGACAGCCGGGGGTCAGCAGGGCACCCACTACGAGGGCAGAGTGGTGAGTGGTCGGAGAGGTCTCAGTGAAGCAAGGATGTGAGCTGGGGATGTCCAGGCAGGGGGACAGCTGAGAGGCTCTGGGATGAGAGCCTGCTGGTCCCGGACACAGTGGGCGGGTGGGTAGAGGAGGAGATGGGCCTTGGGCCTTATTCTTTGGATTTTGCTGTTTTGTGCCGGTGTCTGTGCGCAGCTAGTGTGGAGATGAGGTCAGCAAGCGCCCTTGCTGATTTGCAGGACCTGCTCAAGAGCCGTGGGTCTTTCCAGAAAGTCACCTGTTGGAGGAAAGGACCTCCAAACTCAACAAACTCTCTACTCTGCACCCCATTCCCCCATGAAGTGCCAAAATAATGCACCCTACCTCCCCAAGTCAGTGGGCATGGGGGTGTGAGGCCCACCCAGGGATCCAGCCTTGCTGATTGCGCCTGTGTCTGACCTGCCCTTCCTTCTGTGGGGGCCTGCGAGCCCATGCTGCTGTCTGACGGTGTGGGGCTCAGGGGCTGTGCACTGTCCTGGCCTCCCTTCTGAAGGGCTCCCCAGGGGGCAGTGCAGACATCAGGGAGTAGATGGGATCATGTGTGGTTGTGGCATGATGTGGCACAAGGCATGTGAGTTTTGCTGCTGTTGGTGTTTGGTGCTGAGCTGTCAAAGGCTGGTACTGGCTCTTACTACTGTTTTCCACTTTTCCCCTTTTAAGGAGTGTTCCATTGGGCTGCTGCGCTCCCATCCACCCCGTGTACCCGTCCTTCAGAGGCGATCACCTTGGCCGTTGGACTCTGAGGCCCGAGTGCCTTCGCACGGTGTCGAGAGCGCCATGGACTCCCACCTCTGTGGGTTTTGTGGTTGTGGGACCTCAGTGCCTTTCTGTGCGCGGCTGGCACTCTTCGCGTCCTGTCAGTGATGACTCGGTAGTAGAGAAATCCCTCAAGTCCTTGAAGGACAAGAACAAGAAGCTGGAGGAAGGCGGCCCTGTGTACAGCCCCCCCGCAGAGGTGGCGGTGAAGAAGTCCCTCGGGCAGAGGGTGCTGGACGAGCTGAAGCACTACTACCATGGCTTCCGCCTGCTGTGGATTGACACCAAGATCGCGGCACGCATGCTCTGGCGCATCCTCAACGGCCACACCCTGACCCGCCGGGAGCGCAGGCAGGTAATGGGGACCTGTCCAGTCCTTTCCGTTTTTTCTTGCTCCGTCACCCAGGCTGGAGTGCAGTGGCGCGATGCCGGCTCAGTGCCGCCTCGGTTTTCTGGGCATGGGCGATCCTCCCGCCTCAGCCTCCCAAGCAGCTGGGACCACAGGCATGTGCCACCACACCTGGCTTATTATTTTTTGTAGATCCAGGGTCTCACCATGTTGCCCAGGCTGGTCTCAAACTCCTGGGCTCAAACAAACCTCCCACCTCAGCCTCCTAAAGTGCTGGGATTATAGGCGTGAGCCACTGTGCTTGGCCGTGCCCAAATTCTTTTCACTGTATAGGTTGGTTGAAAAATATTTTTAGGGCTTGCTTTCTGTTTGATAGAGAAAAGAAATCAGTAAAATGTATTGCCTAGGAAAACCTCGCCCTACCCGTATGCTGCCCCTACCCTCCACCACGACAGTTACCAACACAGAAGACCACACAGCAGACACCTGCTAGGTGTCCTCTAACCCAGTTCCTACACCGTCTACTCGGAGATCGCGTCGGATCCCACACGGTGAGGGCTCTGTCCCCAAGACGCCCCCCACCAGTCTCAAGTCCAGACCGCTCGGAGCTTCTGATGGACTGGCTTCAGGTTAGGGTCCCACCACCCTCTCTTTGTTTTTATTTTTTGAGACAGAGTCTCACTCTGTCACCCAGGCTGGAGTGCAGTGGCACAATCTCTGCTCACTGCAACCTCCGCCTCCCTGGGTTCAAGCGATTCTCCTGCCTCAGCCACCTGAGTAGCTAGGACTACAGGCACGTACCACCACACCTGGCTAATGTTTGTATTTTTAGTAGAGAGGGGTTTCACCATGTTGGCCAGGCTGCTCTCAAACTCCTGGCCTCAGGTGATCTGCCTGCCTCAAAAAGTGCTGCGATTATAGATGTGGGCCACTGTGCCCAGTCCCCTCTTTGTTTTTAAATTGTTTTAATTTTTTATTTTTGTGGGTATGTAGTAGGTATATGTATTTATGGGGTACATGAGGTGTGACACCCCTCCCCCTTTAGGTTCTATTAATTTGCTGGAGTGACTCACAGATCTCAGGGAAACACTTAGGTTTACAAGTTTTCTATAAAAGATGGTGTAAAGGATACAGGTCAAGAGCCTGCAAGGCAAGATATGTACGGGGAAGGGGCATGGAGCTGCCGTGGCTCCCAGGGTGCGAACCTCAGGAGCCCTACATGTTCAGCTTTCTGGAAGCTCCTTGAAGCCAGTCCGCTTGGGTTATGACCTCGGCATTCCTTCACTGCCATTCCTTTGCCGGAACCTCTTTAGGGAGGGTCTTAAAACCCATAATCAGAAAGTTGGGAAGATTAGTGACCTGCCTTAGGGCAAGTGAAAGGAGGCTGGGGAAGTCAGAGCCTGCCCGGAGGCCTGACACACCTGACGCTATCACGGAAGCCTGTGACAAGGGCAGCTGAGCCAGGAACCAATACCTGTCGTAACACCACACCTGTGGATAGGTGCCTTGCCACTCTTTCCCACCGGCAGTTTTCAGCACACACCTCCGCCCACTCCACGCCTTGACGCTCTTGGTGCCCTTCGCCGGCCCTGCTGTTTCCTGTGAGGGTTGGCCTCTACACAGTGGCATCTCTGGGGCAGGTGTAGGCCCTTTCTGTCTTACTGCTTCCAGGTCTGTCTGGAGGGCTGCCTGTGTCCCTCTGGGTGAGTTTGTTTTTATTGTTGGGATCCGTGCTCCTGACCCCACGGTTCCACATCTGCCGCCTGTCGTAGAACCTGCTCGCTCACCAGTGCCCAGGCTCTCGGGAGCTCCTGGCCTGGCGTCTGCTGCACCAGCTCCTGCTGTCCTTCACAGTTCGGAAGCGTCTTCGTTTTCTGTCTTTGTTTCGGGGCTGCAGTCTAGATGTTTTCTTTTTGTTTTATTCATTCTCTTTTCAGCTGAAGTAATCTGCTTAATGCAGCCACTGAGGTTTTATTTTCGGTCCCCATGTTTTTACCTCTGGAAGCTCAATTAGGTTTTTCAATTAATTTCTTTCTAATTTAAAAGAGGTGGAATCCACTTCATGGGGTAAACCTCATGTGGAGTAGGTGGTGAGCTAGTTTCTTCTGCACAGATACTGTTTGCTTCTGTGAGTGCCGGGGACGCCGTGGACCGAAGAAGGTGCAGCCTGCGTGGGAATCGAGGCCACCCTCCCAGGCACAGCCTTATCTGTCTGCTCCATCCTTTCCTCCCAAGAACACCTCATGGTTTCTAGCTCTTGGGGTTTATATTACATTTTTGTGGTCTCTGCTATTTACTTACCAATTTTTATTTTTGAGACAGGGTCTCACTCTCCCACCCAGGCTGGAGTGCAGTTGCACCCTCATAGCTGACCGAAGCCTCAGCCCTCACGGGCATAATTGATCCTCCCACCTCAGCCTCCCATGTAGCTGGGACTGCAGATGCACACTGCCATCCCAGGCTAATTTTTAAATTTTTTGTAGAGACAAAAAATTTATGGCGGGGGGGGGGTCTCACTATGCTGCCAAGGCTGGTCTCAAACTCCTGGCCTCAAGCAGTCCTGCTGCCTGGGCCTCCCAAAGTGCTGGGATTAGAGGCGTGAGCCACTGCATGCAGCCATGGGTTAGGACACCAGCTTTCTTTTTTAAAGATAATCCTGTGGGCTTAAATGTGTTCTAAAAGGATGGGATTTGTAGTTCTGCTTTTGTGTTTACAAACGTTTTAAGAAATTTTCTTGGCCGGGTGTGGTGGCTCACTTTGGGAGGGCCACAGATCACCTGAGGTCTGGAGTTTGAGACAGTTCTGGCCAACATGGTGAAACCCCATCCCTACCAAAAATACTAAGAAATTAGCTGGGCGTGGTGGCACATGTCTGTAATCCCAGGTACTCAGGAGGCTGAGGCAAGAGAATCGCTTGAACCAGGGAGGTGGAGATACGGTGAACTGAGATGACATCACTGCACTCCAGCCTTGGTGACAGAGCTAGATGCCATCTCAAACAAAAAGTTGTAAATTTGGATTTTATTGATGGTTTCACAATGTGTAAATTTACCAAAAATCATCAAATTGATTTAAAATAGGTGAATGTTATGATTTGTAAATTAGACCTCAGTAGAACTGCTAAAAAAATTAATGGGGCATATAAAAAAACACATGTCCCAGCTTTAAAGATATGGCACCATTTGGAAATAAAGACAGACATAAATTTTAAGTTGGTGAAAAAATACAGGCGTCCATGGGTCCACTGTGATAATAAAGAAAAGATGAATGTACAGGAAGGCAGGGTTCTCCCCTCCTGTAGATGACAGATGGGAAAGTGAGCAGCCCCTATGTGTGTCCATGAGAGCGGACGCTGGTTCCATGAGCTCGGGGAGGGAGAGAGGTGAGGAGGAGGAGGGTATTGCTGCTCTCAGGGCGTCTCCCTGGGACTGCTCACTTGTAGCCAGTGGAAACATAGGAACTACATGGTCCCTTGGCCAGGGGACCCCAGTGAGCAGCACTGAGGAGGGGCAGTATCAGCCTCACTGTTGTCCACCAGTTATTCAGGCTTCACAGGGATTTCTGGTTATTTCAAATTAGATGTTTCTTTAACGGCATCAAGCACTATTTTGTTTATGTCAGGAAACACTTGGGTTTTTTCTTAACGATTGCTTTGTAGTGTAGTCTTAGGGAACACAGGAGAAGCCCTCCTAAAGTGCCCTCCAGAAGCAGGTGTAGCTCAGCTCTTCCTGGTGACCCCCAGCACACTAGTAATGCCCAGTCTTCAGCCCGCAGCCCTCACTTGCTGGGCCCTGAGCCCAGGGTGCTGGCTGGTGGCCTTGGAGGACCAGATTGCTGGGAGCATCCAGTGGCCCTTGGTGTCAGCACCATACCCTGCTTTTCTGGAGGCTGCTGGTACCTGCTTTGGACCCTGAGAAGTGGGTTTGGGAGTGGTCTGCTAAGGGGTTCTGGAACTTAGAGTCCTCAATGGGTCCTGTGAGTTACTGCCTGAGGTTGTGCCTGTAATCGATAATAGGAGAAATGCTCACACCCCTCGCTCCTGTTCCCACATGTGCTGTGTCCCCCTCTAATGGATTCCCGCCCCTCTTCAGTTTCTCCGGATCTGTGCTGACCTCTTCCGCCTGGTGCCGTTCCTCGTGTTTGTGGTGGTGCCCTTCATGGAGTTCCTGCTGCCTGTGGCCGTGAAGCTCTTCCCCAACATGTTGCCCTCCACATTTGAGACCCAGTCCATCAAGGTAAGGACTGCAGCCCAGTTGCTTTTGTAGAATGAATCTGAAATTCATTGTGATAGCTGCCTTGTTTGTGACTATTTCAGGTGCTAGATATTTTTAAGGCTTTATGTATCTTCATATCATTCTGTGCGATAATTATTTCGTGGAGGCTGGTTTTGGATTTGTTTCTCTTTATTTATTTTTGAGACAGAGTCGCTCTGTCACCCAGGCTGGAGTGCAGTTGTGTGATCTTGGCTCACTGCAACCTCTGCCTCCATGGTTCAAATGATTCTCTTGCCTCAGCCTCCCAAGTAGCTGGGATTACAGGTGTGTGCCACCACACCCAGCTAATTTTTTGAGACAGGGTCTCGTCCTGTCACCCAGGCTGGAGTGCAGTGGCATGATCACGGCTTGCTGTAGCCTCAAGTTTGTGGACTCAGGTGATCCTCTTGTCTCAGCTCCCGAATAGCTGGGACTACAGGCTGAGCCACCATGCCTGACTAATGTTTTTTGTTTTTTATAGACAGGGTCAGCTACATAGGGTTGGCCATGTTGCCCAGGCTGGTCTCAAACTCCTAGGCTCAAGTAATCCTCTTGCCATGACCTCCTAAAGTGGTATTATTATGCGTGTGAGCCACTGCTTCCGGCTAAGTGTGTTTTAAAATACAGTGTTTCTAGACAGTGTCCAGATCAGGACCCTGCCTGTTGTTCTCGGTAGAGCCCTGTGGGGACCTGTGGTGCCGAGTCGTGTGTCTTGTCTGCGGTGGCTTCTGTGAGGCCCCAGCAGAGGTAAGCAGTTGCTTCAGATTATACAGCCCATGAAGGCCAAACGCTTTCCTGTCCAGACCTTTACGGAAAGTACGATCATGGGTTTTGTTTATTTTTTGAGACGGAGTTTCACTCTGTCACCCAGGCTGGAGTGCAGTGGTGTGATTTTGGCTCACTACAACTTCCACCTCCCGGGTTCAAGCGATTCTCCTACCTCAGCCTCCCAAGTAGCTGGGATTACACGTGTGCATGCCTGGCTAATTTTTGTGTTTTTAGTAGAAATGGGGTTTTGCCATGTTGTCCAGGCTGGTCTCGAACTCCTGACCTCAGGTGATCCACCCACCTCTGCCTCCCAAAGATCTGGGATCATAGGCGTGAGCCACCATGCCTGGCCCACACGGGTCTTTTTTGTTTTTTTGGTTTTGTTTTGTGTTTTGAGATGAAGCTTCGCTCTTTTTGCCCAGGCTAAAGTGCAATGGCACGATCTCAGCTCACTGCAACCTCCACCTCCTGGGTCCAAGTGATTCTCCTGCCTCAGCCTCCTAAGTAGCTGGGATTACAGGCTTGTATCACCATGCCTGGCTTATTTTTGTATTTTTAATAGTGACGGGGTTTCTCCATGTTGGTCAGGCTGGTCTTGAACTTCTGACCTCAGGTGATCCACCCCGCTCAGCCTCCCACGGATATTTTTTTAAACTGTGAAATAAAAGAGTTTGAGAATTTATTGCACTTAGATGAGAGTCAGTGTTTTGTGAAATGTTTCTAGGGGTGGGTTGGGGGCAGGCATGAGATGCTTTCCTTGTCCAAACCAAAGTCTGAGCAGCTGGAGTGCACTCCTGAGCCCACCGTCTTGGAGGCCCCAGGGTCTAGGGGCTGGCAGGAGAGGCTGGGGTCTGGAGTGCAGTGCCCTCTGTGCCCTTGCAGGAGGAGAGGCTGAAGAAGGAGCTTCGGGTCAAGCTGGAGTTGGCCAAGTTCCTGCAGGACACCATCGAGGAGATGGCCTTGAAGAACAAGGCAGCCAAGGGCAGCGCCACCAAAGACTTCTCCGTGTTTTTCCAAAAGGTGCTGTGATGCGTCTGAGCCCCTGTGACCTCACCAGGGACCCCTCCTTGCTTCCTCTGTTTCCTCTTCGCTGTGCTCAGCAGAGAAGGGCTCCCCTAGGCAGCTCAGTGGGGACCGGTGGAGGGTCGGGAGTCCGGCCCCCATGAGCCCCCAGTGAGTTGAGCTGTGGTGGCTGCGCCTCGTCAGCCTTCAGAATCGCGTATGCCTATGTCTCGTCACCCTTCAGCCGTCCAGGCGCAGTACAATCTGACCCATGAGGAGCCTGAGACCCTGATGGGAGGTATGGGTGACTGGGCTGGCTCCTCTGCCGGGCACCGCCCTCTGGCTGGAGTCAGTCAGGAAGGTCCCAGGTCCCAGGGGCTGGGCAGAGGCCTGGACTTCAGGAACAGTGGGGGCTGGAGAGGAGGGTCTGTCCTCAAGGTTTCCTGTGGTCATGTGGCCAGTGAGGTGAGGATGGGAGAGAGGGTGGGTGCCACACACAAGATCCCTGAGGACTAGATGGGGCTGATGAGGCCAGTGTCGTTGGCTTGAGGGACTTGTGCCACTTTGGAGTCACAAAGATGTGTCTGAAGTGCAGAAAGGGCTTAAACCAGGGGCTAGAAACTCCAGGCCCGTGTTTATTGTCTGTGGTGTTTTTCCGCTGCAGCACAGAGGCAAGTGGGTTCCATGGCTGCAAAGGCAGAAATATTTGCTATTTGGACCTTGACAGAAAAGACTGCCAGGCCAAGGTCTAACCACAGAGAAGCCTCTCGGAGGAGGTGTCACAGCCATGGGGCTGCTGAGCCCCCCGAGGAGTGAGTATGGTTCCAGCGAGAGGTCCTGGGGGCAGTCATGCTTTGAGAGCCTCGCCCAGGACGCGGCGCCTTGCAGAGCAGAAGGAGGGGCTCATCCCAAGCTTTCCTGGGCCTCCCAGCTTCCAAGAAAGACGTGCTTGCAGTCACTGCTTTGGGATGTGCTATGTAGGGTGGCCCCCAGGAGCGTGCCTGCCACCTTGTCTCGGAGCTGGCCTCCTGCATGTTACAATTTGAGTTGGGCACCAAGTCGGGCTTCTTCTCTCTCATCTGTCCTCTCTGCTAGGGATCCTCCTACCCCAGCTCTTGGAGGAGACTGAGCTGGTGGCTTGTCCCTCAGGTGAGAGGAACTGCAGAAGGTCACCCAAAGGCCCTGAATGATCTCCACTGAGGGACTCTAGCTCTCCTTGAAGACCTAGATGGTCATCCCACCCCTGAGGCTCAGGCGGTCATCCCTGGGAGGTGCAGGTGCACACAGGTGCGCCTCTTCCTATTCCAGAGCAGCAGGGTCCTGGCCACTTCTGTGGCAGAGAGAGGATCACAGGACCTGCACCCAGCAGCTGGTGGGCCCCAGCCTCCCCTGCAGCAGACACAGCAGCCTCGTGTGTGCTGGCTCAGGCAGGTGAGGTCCAGGGGCCAGGCACCGCCTCTCCCTCAGCTAGCCTGATACTGGAGCCAGAAGTCAGCATTTTGAGGTTGAGGTGGGCGTATCACTTGAGGTTGGGAGTTCAAGACCAGTCTGGCCAACATGGTGAAACCCCGTCTCTACTAAAAATACAAAAATTAGCTGGGCATGGTAGTGCACACCTGTAATCCCAGCTACTTGGGAGGCTGAGGCAGGAGAATCACTTGAACCCAGGAGGCAGAGATTGTAGTGAACTGAGATTGTGCCACTGCACTCCAGCCTGGCGACAGAGTGAGACCCTGTCTCCAAAAAAAAAGGAAAAGAAGTCAGTGCGGTTTGAGTTTCTGAGGACTAAGAGGCAGCACCCTTTGGGAATGTGGGTGGTTGTGGGAGGGAGCTGGGTGGGCACATGCCCCGGGGATGACCTTTGTGACCATTTCCACAGATACGGGAGACAGGGGAGAGGCCCAGCAATGAGGAAATCATGCGTTTTTCCAAGTTATTTGAGGACGAGCTGACCCTGGACAACCTGACGCGGCCGCAGCTGGTGGCGCTGTGCAAGCTGCTAGAGCTGCAGTCCATCGGCACCAACAACTTCCTGCGCTTCCAGCTCACCATGCGGCTGCGCTCCATCAAGGCCGACGACAAGGTGAGCAGCCACACTCCACGCCGCAGCTGTGGCCTTCCCCCTTTTTTCTCCTGTGACAGAAGCAGCGTGTCCTCGCTGTAGAAACTCTGAATGATGGAAAACAAGCTCACTAGGAGCCTTTCCACTTGCAGATCGCAGATCCTTTGAAGATGGGTGTCTTTTCTCTGGCAGCTTCTTGGAGGATCTCTCTGTGTTTGGGTCTTGTCAGTGTTATAATAACGTGCCTAGATGTGTCTGTCTTCCTGCTTATTGATGACGGTGCCTCCGTGCCTCTCTCCTCCCCTCGGGAGCCTCATCGAGGGTCTGTTTGCCCCTTTGCCCTGTCCTGTCCATCCCAGCGCCTGTGTGTTTCCCACCCTTTTATGCTTTCAGGGTGCTACTCTCCTGGGTCTGATTACTCTTTTTTTTTTTTTGAGACAGAGTTGCCCAGGTTGTTGCCCAGGCTGGAGTGCAATGGAGCGATCTCGGCTCGCTGCAACCTCCGCCTCCTGGATTCAAACAGTTCTCCTGCCTCAGCTTCCCAAGTAGCTGGGATTACAGGCATACACCACCACGCCCAGTTAATTTTTTTGTATTTTTAGTAGAGACGGAGTTTTACCACGTTGGCCAGGCTGGTCTCAAACTATGGACCTCTAGTGATCCGCCTGCCTCGGCCTCCCAGAGTGCTGGGATTATAGGCATGAGCCACTGCGCCTGGCCTGATTATTCTTTTTTTTTTTTTTTTTTTTTTTGATACGGAGTCTTGCTCTGTCACCAGGCTGTAGTGCAGTGGCGCCATCTCAGCTCACTGCAACTTCCGATTCCCTGGTTCAGGCGATTCTCCTGCCTCAGCCTCCCGAGTAGCTGGGACTACAGGTGTGCGCCTCCATGCCCAGCTAATTTTTGTATTTTTAGTAGAGATGGGGTCTCACCATGTTGGCCAGGATGGTCTCGATCTCTTGACCTCACGGTCCAGCCGCCTCAGCCTCCCAAAGCGCTGGGATTACAGGCATGAGCCACCATGCCTGGCTGATTACTCTTTTATTCATATTAGGAGCTCTTAATTTAAGACTTCAGTTCTCAGGTAAAAGTTTTCATCTTGTCATTTGTTTTCTTGAATGCACTAGCCCTACTTCATGTCAATCACTGTCATAACTGGGTGGTCCGTAGGTCTTTTTCTTTTGCTTTCCCTTTTGATTTTGTTTGCAGTGTTGAGTTTTTCCTGAATGCAGGCATCGTCTGTGGAAGAGGTTCAGGGCAGTGTTGGCCTCTTCCAGGAAGGGCCTGCCTATATCTCTGGTAAGCAGGTTGAGGCCTGGTTGTTGCCATGAATCAAGGCAAGGCCGTGTGAGGAGCCTGCATCCCGCCCTCATTGGGGCACAGCAGGCAACCCAGCCCTCATGGGGATGGTGTCAAAGAAGGCTGAGGGGGGCCAGCCCCTTTGGTGTAGGTAGAGACCAGGTGGGGGGCTTGAGCTTCCCTCTTACCTGACAATGTATCAGTTGCACTCCCCCACTGCTGGGGTAGCCTTGGGGCCCAGTGGAGACTCGGGACTTTGACCACTGTCCAGCAGAACAAGGCCACTGTGGTGCCAGTGGGAGCCAAGTGGGACACAGTGCTGAGGTGCTTCTGCCCGCCTGCTGGGAGTGGCACCTGTGAGGGCCAGAACTCCCACCCACCTGCTCCCAGCAGTAGCAAGCAGCACCGCTGTCCTGAGGATGTCTGCGGAGGCTGGGCAGGGAGTCTGCACTTCTCATGAGGCAGCGCTGCAGCCGATTCTACGGCATGCCTAGGATTTAGCTTGTGGATGTGAGTGAGTGACAGCATGGAGAGGTCAGTGCCATTGAGAGAAACGCACTACCCACAGCTCCCCCGTCACTCGGCTCCATGAAGCCTCCGCACCCATGGGGAGCAGGAAGCTGGTGGGGACGGTGCCTGCCTGCCTTGTGTGTCGCAGGTCGAGACGTGTGTGGCTGGGCAGGGAGGGAAGCAGACATGAGGGTTTATGGTTGGTCTGTGAAAGCTGGACCACAGGGAGGTGGAAACAGACTTGGCCTTGGTAGCTTGGCCCTCGGATTAATAGATTCCAGATCATCAATTGCAAACTCTGTGCAAATTAGAATACCCACTGCCCATGCCACCACACCTCAGAGGAGGTCAGCTACAACAAACTGGAAATCAGATCAAGATTTAAGAAGCAGGAAGGTATCAGAGAATGAGAAAAGGCAACACCTGGTACCAACCCTGAGATGACAGGTCAGAGGCCCTGCACCCTGGCCTCAAACAGCCAGAGCTTCAAAAGCCACAGAGGGAAACACGTGAAAAGTAGGTCTTGGCAAAGAGAGAGAAGAAAAGATATTAAGAGAAGATATTATCAAATATTAATAATATTGAGAGAAGATATTAAGGTCAGGCACAGTGGCTCACATTATAATCCAGCACTCTGGGAGGCCACAGAGGGAGGATTGCTTGAGCCCGGGAGTTTGAGACCTGCCTGGGCCACATGGTGAGACCACACCTCTACAAAAGTAACTTAAGAAAACAGCTGAGCGCGACGACTCCAGCTGCTCAGGAGGCTGAGGCAGGAGGTCTGCTTGCGCTTGGGAGGTTGACGAGGCAGTAAGCCATGATTGTGTCACTGCACAGCAGCCTGGGCAACAGAGGGAGGCCCTTGTCTCTCAAAATAATATTGACAACACCAACAAAAACGTTTAAAAGAAGAACCAAATGAAAACTTAGAACTGAAAAATGCAATAACCAAAATGAAAACCTGAGTGGGCTCGGCAGCAGAATGGAGAAGATAAAAGAACCGGTAAACCAAGATAAAATGATAGTTTATCTTACCCATTTGGACAACAGACCACCAGAGCAAAACTGCATCTTTACCATTAGGGGAAAATAGTAGAAAACACTGAACAGAGCCGTAGCAAGCGTCGACCATCTGTGTTGTCCGATATTCCAGGGGAGAAAGGATAGAAACGGCTGAAAAGGGCCCTGAAGAAATAATGGCTGGCTGAAAACTTCCCAGGCTCAGTTACATTTGTGAATCTGCAAGTTTCAGAAGCTGAGTGAACCCCGAATAGGAAAAGTCCAAATAAATTTATACCAAGACACATCAGTGTCAAAGTAATGAACCCTGAAGACAAATAGTTGTTCTTGTTTTTGTTTTTTTGGCGGAGTCTCGCTCTGTTGCCCAGGCTGGAGTGCAGTAGCACCATCTCGGCTCACTGCAACCTCCACCTCCCAGGTTCAAGTGATTCTCTGGCCTCAGCCTCCTGAGTAGCTGGGACTACAGGTGCCTGCCACCACACCTGGCTTTTAGTAGAGATGGGGTTTTGCCATGTTGACCAGGCTTGTCTCCAACACCTGACCTTGTGATCCACCTGCCTCAGCCTCTTAAAGTGCTGGGATTATAGGCATGAGCCACCACACCCAGCGACAAATAGTTTTTAAGGCAGTGAGAGAAAGGCATCATGTGTGTTGGGGGGTGTGTGTGTGTGTGTGTGTGTGTGTGGGGTTATGTGTGTGTGGTGTGTGTGTGTGTGTGTGGTTATGTGAGTGTGTGGTATGTGTGTGTGTGTCTGTGGTGGTGTCATTTATGAATCCCAGCTCTTTTTTTGGTGGGGGATGGTGGAAGATGGGGTCTTGTTCTGTTGCCCAGGCTGGAGTGCAGTCCAGTGTCACAATCTCAACTCACTGTACCCTTGACCTCCCCAGCCTAAGCCATCCTCCCACCTCAGGCCCCCAAATAGCTAGGACCACAGGCATGTGCTGCCACACCCACCTAGTTTTGTTTATTTTTCTTATAGAGATGAGGTCTTACTGTTACGCTACCCAAGCTGGTTTCAAACTCCTGGGCTCAAGTGATTCTCCTACCTTGGCCTCCTAGAATGTTGGGATTACAGGCATGAGCCACTGTGCCTGGTCAAGAACCACATCTTTACCATTAGGGGAAAATTTGAATGACAGTGGGTTTCTCATCAGGAACCGTAGAGATCAAAGGAAGTGGAACATTATTTTTCAAGTGTTAAAAGAACCGTCAACCCAGGATCTATAACCAGCAAAAATATAGCAATGAGGGGGAGCCAAGGCAGTATCAGAGGGTGGGAAGCTAAGACTGTCACCAGCAGACCGCCGCTAAAGGAAGCTCTCCGACCAGAAGGAAACAGTAAGAGAAAGCACCTCTGCACAGCAGGAAGAGCTCCCAGCAAGCGGAGCGAAGGTCGGCTCGGTGGGATGCACTCTCCCTGCGCCTTCTGCAGAGAGCAGGCTGAGGGACACATTGCACAGTGCGGGTGGAGGCGACAGCTGAGACTCAGGACAGAGGGAGAGGAGGCTTCAGCACTTGCCTCCGTGGGTGGAGCGCTGGCCCCACTGCACTATGGTGAGCTGCGTCCGTGGATTATATATCGTGATCCCCAGAGCAACTGAAAATGCTGCACAGAGACCCCAGACCACCAGAGCGAAGTCAGATGGAGGTCAGCCAGCCCACAGGAGGGCAGGAAGAAGAAAGCAGCTTCATTTCTGATAAACCGGAAGCAGCCCAGCTCAGTGGGCAAAGGGTTCGGCTAAGGAAGGCACCCTGTGTGGAATGGTGCGTGGCAGTCAGAGGCCTGACCTGGCAGACCCACAACACCCGATGGGTCTTCAGGGAACCCCGTAGGTGATGGCCTGCATGATCATTCAGAGAGCGCTCTGGGTGACAGCTGCAGACGCGGAGACGAGCGTGTCTGTGAGCGGGCAGCACCGGGAGCTGGGGAGGGCAGCTTCTGTCTTCACTGGGTGGGTACTGTGTGCTTATTGCGCTGCTGTTGGTGAGATGTCATGCTGGGAGAGACATCTTACTCACGGGAGCTCTGTTACTTGTTACAACTGGATGTGTATGCACAGTTACATCAAGTTTAGTTTTGGAAGTGGAGATGGAGGTACTGCCTACCCCACAGGGTGGTTGTGAGGCGGAGTGGACTCTGAAATGGGGGCCCTGCTGCGGGTGAGGTGGCGGCGGGCATCTGCCTAGCAGTGGCTATCATTCCTTGTCTGTGTCTCTCTTCACCTGCTGCTCCCTGTATGCCTCTGTCCTCTGTACTGGGACTCCTGTTTGCTTTTCCATTTGTGGTCACCGTGACCTTGGGCTGAGTGGAAGAGAGGGGTTCTTGGGGTATGAGGTCAAGATGCATCTTTGGAGTGTCTGGTTCCCCTCTCCTTCCCTCCCTCCTCCTTTTTCCATCCTGGGCACTCTTTGCAGATGGTGAACTGTAGGAATCAGCAGAAACAGCAGGTAGCAGGAGGGGCCAGGGTGGGATGGTTCAGAGGGTGGAGGTGGACTTCTTTGTGTCATGGGCTTGGTCGTGGCCATTTTGCACTCCCCAAGATCCTGACCCTTTGTCACTTCAGACCTAGAACTGGGCTTTGGTGGCAGTGGTTTGTCTCTTGCTGGGCAAAACCTGTTAGCCATTCACTCTGGAGGGTGTTCGCATAGACACCGTGACCCACCAGTGACCGTCCCGGATGAGAATTCACTGCTTTGTTTTCTAGCTGATTGCTGAGGAAGGGGTGGACAGCCTGAATGTCAAGGAGCTGCAGGCGGCGTGTCGGGCACGAGGCATGCGGGCCCTGGGCGTCACGGAAGACCGCCTGCGGGGCCAGCTGAAGCAGGTGCGTAAGTGCTCACGTTCTGCCGGACCAGCATGGGCTCAAGGGAAACTTCGGCCTCCGAAGGCCACCTGGAGGCTCTTCTCAAACTCTGGGCGGGCCTGGCAAGGTGACACTGTGACCTCTCTGGGGACAGCTGGGAAGTTTGGGCCGTTTCTCGCCCTTCTGGTCTTATCACACTCACATACACCCCGTGTTCTCACCTTTCATTGCCTTTTGAATATTGCTTTGATTTTTCTTGTCTGCTTTTAGTTGATTTTAAAGGCCTTCATGCTTACTGTGTTGGTCATCTGTAGTCGGATGAGGACCGGAGTTCGCCTCTGGGATGTCGGATGTGTTCACATTTTGACTCTCTAAACTGGGGCTGTGGAAGGTTTGGGTGGCAGGACCCGGTCTGACTTCTGGAGCCAGCCCTTCTCTTGGCCATGCCCTGAGCAGGTGCCTGGTTCCCACTGCCGTCACATCGAGTGGCTTGTACGTCGGGAAGGGACGGCCTCGGCCGCTCCCCCTTACATGGAAAGGATAGGGGTGCAGGGCTCCAGCCAGTTTCCTTCCGGCTGCCCTGGCAGTGGTGTGCCCTTGTTGGCAGTCATCCTCCTGTCGGGCTTTTCACACAACCTGCAAGTGTAGATGGTGGACATACTTCCGCTCTTGATGCAGACAGTGTTGATGGCGTGATCCTGTGGCAGGTGCACCGCCCACTGTCACCCCTCGCCTTCCACAGCTGTGTCTTCCATCTGATTCCCCCGCAGAGCCTTCTCTGTGTCTGGCCTGGGTGCTGACCTCCCTGGCACTCTGCCCAGCCTTCTGGAGCTCAGTGGGGACATGGGCCGCACACAGGGGTGTCTGAGTAGGGGGGCAGGTGCCGTCCCTACCCAGGCCCCTCAGCCCCCAGGGGAGTCTGGCTTTTTGGGGGCCTGCATGTTGTGTATTCACACTTTCCTTCTCTACCTACCTCTCCTCAGCTTTCTTCTCTTAGGGTTTGTTCTCATGTTTTGCCCTGTGTTCACTTTGTCTCCAACCGTTGGTACAGTCTTTCTTGCCCATTTGAAGATCGTCTTGGTGTCACTGAAGCAGCCAGCCCCAGAACCTGACCTGTGCGGGGCCTGTGGCTGCCCAAGTGCTGACCGGCCTCAATGATGCCACCTCTGCGGGCCTGTTATATGTTGACCTCGGCTGGTTTTGTTTGTTTGTTTGAGACAGAGTCTTGCCCTGTCACCCAGGCTGGAGTGCAGTGGTGCGATTTCCACTTGATATAACCTCCACCTTCCGGGTTCAAGCAATTTTTGTGCCTCAGCCTCCCAAGTAGCTGGGACTACAGGTGTGTACCAGCACCACCATGCCCGGCTAATTTTTTTGTGTTTTTAGTAGAGACGGGGTTTCACCATCTTGGCCAGGCTGGTCTCGAACTCCTGACCTTGTGATCCACCCGCCTCAGCCTCCCAAAGTAACCTGGGGTGTGTTTAAGTGAAGAGTTGGCGCCCTTTTCTGAGGTCCTTGGGGGCCTCGCTGTGGGGGCTGCTGACACCCTGAGCCTCTCCAGTGTTGCGTTACTAACGGGTCACACAGCAGAGCAACAAGTAGACCTTTTAGAACTTGAGACACCATCTTCTCTGAGAGCTGTTCTGGTAATGAGAGGGGTTGGCCTGCTGTGGTAGCGTCAGGGTTGGGGCTGCCCCTTTACTGAATCTGGCCTTGGCTGCAGTGGCTGGACCTGCACCTGCATCAGGAGATACCCACATCTCTGCTCATCCTGTCCCGGGCCATGTACCTCCCGGATACCCTCTCGCCAGCCGACCAGCTCAAGTCCACATTGCAGACCCTCCCGGAGATTGTGGTGCGTGCTGTTGTAGACCCCTTTTACTTCATCTCTTTGTAGGTGGCCCCTCTCTTCTGGGGTAGGGGGAGGCGTGCAAAAGCACTCATTCCTCAACCATGGGCAGAGAGCCCCCCATCCACCCAGCCTCCCTCCCACCCCCTCACTAGTGCCCCCACCCGGCCTCCTGTCCCTTTCCTTCCATCTCTCTCACTGGCCCCTCACCTGCCGTCTCCCGCACGTGGTCCCGACTTGGCCACGTGCTGGCTGCCATGGGTCTGTGCCTCGCCCTCGGAGCTGCACCAGTGGCACCTGTGCTCCTTCCCTGCGCGTCAGGAGTCATCGGGTGACCATGGAGGGCAGTCCAGGGGCCTCCCAGCAATTGCGGGCAGCACCACTGCAGTGCCTTCTGTCCCTTGTGTGTGAAGCCCAGGTGGTGACAGCGCTCAGGGATTTGGGGCAGGGGGCAGAGGTTAGGGGCAGTAGGGGCCTCTGGTGGCTTCTGGGGCTCAACCACAGGTGCACCCTCTTCTGAAGGCAAAGGAAGCACAGGTGAAAGCAGCCGAGGTGGAGGGCGAGCAGGTGGACAACAAGGCCAAGCTGGAGGCCACTCTGCAGGAGGAGGCGGCCATCCAGCAGGAGCACCTCGAGAAGGAGCTGCAGAAGCACTCAGCGGCAGCGGTGAGCGTGGCCCTGTCCCAACCCAGCCTCCCTAGAAACCCCCATGTGCCCACAGGCTTGGCCCTGCCGTTCTGTCCTGCATATTTATTTCTTCCTGGAGTGGTCAGGGAGATAGGGTCCCTGGGTGTGGGGGCTACAACTCTGACATGGGGGCTCCCTGATGGCCACAGTGGTGCTCACGGGAGAGGCAGTTTCTCCGTCTCAGAGGGGCTGGCTCAGCACACGGCAGTGCCTACCTTCTCCTGAGGTACTTGCTGTGAGCGGCGCTGGCAGAGCAGCCTCAGGCTCCCCCAGGCTCTGGGCCCCTCTTCAACGTGGGCCCTGTGGTCCTTTGGGTCCCACGCATGGTGCCAACCCACAGGCTTAGCCTCCTGCTCTGCAAGTGACAGGGCAGCTTGGTGGAGTCATGGGGAGACCAGAGACGGGCAAGGTGCTCTGGCCCGCCCCGAGAGGGCCTCAGCTGACCTGGCAGCTGTATGGGGCCTCCCTAGGGACATCCTGTGGCAGGTGTACTGCCCATTGTCACCTGTAGCCTGCTTCCAGGGTGGCCTCTGCCATTTGTGCTGAGCGTCAGGTAGCCGGAAGGCTGCTTCTGTGTGACAGCGGGTACCGGGCTGGTGTCACCTTGCCTTTCAGAAGGATATTGAGCTCGAAGGTGTGGAAGCCGCTCCCCGAAGGGCAGGGGCCGAGCCGCAGCCAGAAGTACCTGACACAGTCCTGCAGTCAGAGACCCTGAAGGACACGGCCCCCGTGCTGGAGGGCTTGAAGGTAATGAGGCGAGTTCTGGGGCCCTGGAGGCTGAGGAGGGCGTGGCCTGGCTTTGTGGACCGCTGTGGGGCAGGGATGGGGACAGTTTGGCTGGGGCACTTATAGCCCTCAGTGAGAGGAGTTGGTGAAGGGCTGAGGACAAGGCCAGTGGACCGCTAGGGGGCTCGGTGGCTGGGAAGAGAGCGAGTCCGGCCGGGCTCTGCACTGCGCCTGTATGTGGCAGCTGAGCCCGCCATGAGCTTGGCACCCCAGCCCACGGTGTAGCAGGTTTCAGGGCCCCCCTCCCTGTCAGCTTCCCAGGCAGTGGAGGGGAGTGGCAGCCAATGTGGTACCTCAAGGCGGAGCTTCCTCCACAGGCCCAACCTGGGATCACCTCCTGTGGAGTGATCTGGGCTTGGGGCATCTTCAGGCCCCCCATGCGAGCCTGTGATGTGCAACCTCCAGGCTCCTGTGCTGCCTACGTGGGATGCCTCCTGGCACCTTCCATCTTGAACTCACAGGCTGGAGTGCAGTGGCGCCATCTCAGCTCACTGCAGCCTCTGCCTCCCAGGTTTAAGCAGCTCTTCTGCCTCAGCCTCCCAAGTAGGTGGGAGTACAGGCATGCACCACCAGGTACAGACCTGGCTAATTTTTCTATTTTTAGTAGAGATAGGATTTCACTATGTTGGCCAGGCTGTTCTCAAACTCCTGACCTCAAGTGATCCACCCGCCTCGGCCTCCCGGAGTGCTAGGATTACAGGTATGAGCCACCATACCCAGCCTTAAAAAAAAAAAAAATTGACTGGGCGCAGTGGCTCACGCCTATAATCCCAGCACTTTGGGAGGCCGAGGCGGGTGGATCACGAGGTCAAGAGATCGAGACCATCCTGGTCAACATGGTGAAACCCCGTCTCTACTAAAAAAATACAAAAAAAAAATTAGCTGGGCGTGGTGGCGCATGCCTGTAGTCCCAGCTACTTGGGAGGCTGAGACAGGAGAATTGCTTGAACCCAGGAGGCGGAGGTTGCGGTGAGCTGAGATCGCGCCATTGCACTCCAGCCTGGGTAACAAGAGCAAAACTCCGTCTCAAAAAAAAAAAGAAAAAAAAATTTAAACTTTTTAGTTTGTTAAAAATCAAAAAATCAAATAAAACGATTAAGGGTCATGATCACATGAGATTTGTCCAAAAAATACAGATTGGCGTGATTTTTTTTATTTTTATTTTTTTGAGTTGGGATCTCACTCTGTCGCCCAGGCTGGAGTGTAGTGACACAACCTCAGCTCACTGAAGCCTTGACCTCCCAGGCTCAAGTGATTCTTTTGCCTCAGCCTCCTAAGTAGCTGGAATTACAGGCACCTACCACCGGCCTGGCCAACTTCTGTATTTTCAGTAGAGACGAGGTTTCGCCATGTTGACCAGGCTGATCTCAAACTCCTGGCCTCAAGTGATCCTCCCACCTTGGCCTCCCCAGAGTGCTGGGTTTACAGGCGTGAGCCATCATGCCCGGCCAAAATTTTTTCAAATGTAATTTTTTTTTTTGAATAATAAAAAAAATTTTTTTACAATAGAGATGGGGTTTCACCATGTTGGCCAGGATGGTCTTGATTTCTTGACCTTGTGATCCACCCACCTCAGCCTCCCAAAGTGCTGGGATTACAGGCGTGAGCCACTGCCTGGCCTCAAATGTAATTTCTATATAAGACGAAATTAGAAAAGCTGGAACGATCAGTAGTGCCATTTCCATATTAACAGGCGAGATTAGAAAAGCCAGGAATAATTATCTTGGTAGCTGCAGAAAGAGCATGTGGCTGAGCCCAGTGTCCTCTCCTGATACGCGGGTGTCCTGCAGGTGTGGGGAGTTTTCTCAGCCCAGTCAAAAGCATCTGCAGAAACGCCTCCCGCTGCCGTCGCCCTCAGGGATGAGACACTGATGAGGATGACTCTTCTCACTCGGAGCTCAGCATTGGCCTGAGGGTTTCAGTCAGGGCAGTTGGATACAGAAAACAAAACCATACAGATCAGAAAGGAAAAAGGAAAACTCTTTTTTCACAAATGGTGTGAAAAATCAGTTGTGCTTCATTCTGGTAATGAGTAGTCAGAGGAAGTTTAAACAGTACAGCATCCCCCTAAGTAGACTCAGCCCAGGACAAGAGTCGCACTGGACACTCACTGGTAACAGGAGACCATCGGGGTTCAGGTTCAGTGCTGTGCTGGCTGCACACATAATCAAGCTCATCATATGAATAGTTCACAATATGAATGGAGCAGCCGGCCACTCGGGAACAGGCCAGTTCTTTCCTTTGGCTCAGGCTTTGTTGTTTGTCCATTGTTATCCCAGGAGGAGGAGATAACTAAGGAGGAAATTGACATCCTCAGTGATGCCTGCTCTAAGCTGCAGGAGCAGAAGAAGTCGCTCACCAAGGAGAAGGAGGAGCTGGAGCTGCTGAAGGAGGACGTGCAAGACTACAGCGAGGTGGGTGGGATCTGCTCCTGGGACCGAGGCTGCAGGAAGAGTAAAATTGCTATACTGGCCCCAGAAGTATTACATCATACTTCCGTCAGATACTTGATAAACTGGGCGAAGAGTATTTGGAAAGGAAAGCAAATTATAAATAAATCTTATTCGGTAACTTTTTCATGGCCATTCTGGCTGGACCAGTCTTCTAGGATGTGGCTGTGTGCCGTTCTGGCCGCAGGTGTGTGTGCATGTTTTTTTTTTGGAGACAAGGTCTTGCTCTGTCGCCTAGGCTGGAGTACAGTGGCACAATTTCAGCTCACTGCGACCTCCGCCTCCTGGATTCAAGCAATTATTGTGCCTCAGCCTCCCGAGTAGCTGAGACTGTAAGCATGCGCCACCACACCGAGCTCAATTTTTTGTATTTTTAGTAGAGACAGGGTTTCACCGTGTTGACCAGGCTGGTCTTGAATTCCTGGCCTCAAGTGATGCACCCCTCGCCCTCCCAAAGTGCTGGGATTACAGGTGGGAGCCACTGCTCCTGGCCACATCTTTTAGTTTCTAAACAGGAGAAGGTGTCTTGTGAAGAGTTTGGTCACTTAATGATAAGATCTTATTCATGATTATCCAAAAGTGGCTTTTTTTCCTTCCATGGTGATTTTTTTCTTTTTTTGTAAATATTACTTTCTAATACAGTTTTTTTAAAAAATTGTTTTTGGCCAGACACGTGGCTCACGTCCGTAATCCCTGCACTTTGGGAGGCCGAGGTGGGCGGGTCACCTGAGGTCAGAAGTTCAAGACCATCATGGTCAACATGGTAAAACCCGGTTTCTACTAAAAATAACAAAAATTAGCCGGGTGTGGTGGTGTGCGCCTGTAATCCCAGCTACTTAGGAAGCTGAGGCAGGAGAATCATTTGAACCTGCGAGGCAGAGGTTGCAGCGAGCCAAGATTGCATCGCACCATTGCACTCCAGCTTGGGCAACAGAGTGAGACTCCATCTCAAAAAAAAAACTGTTTTCATAGCTCTGTTGGGAATCTGATTTTTCAATTGACAAAAATAATTTGCCATTTCTGGATTTATGATAGCCCTTGGGCTCTCCACCAGATGTGAGGCACTTATCACCAGCTCAGCCTGTTCCTCCCGCCCCCATTCTTCCTCATGATGTTTACTAAAAAACAACTTGGAATTTAAAAAGACACTGAAGGTTGGGCACTGGTGGCTCAGACTTGTAATCCCAGCACTTTGGGAAGTCAAAGCAGGAGGATCACTTGAGCTCAGGAGTTCGAGAGCAACCTGGGCAACATGGTGAAACCCCGTTTCTGCAAAAGAATACAAAAATTAGCCAGGCATGATGGCACTTGCCTGTACTCCCAGCTACTCAAGAGGCTGAGGCAGGAGGATCGCTTGGGAGTTGGAGACTGGGAGTTGGGAGGCTGCAATGAGTTGAGATCATGCCACTTCACTCCAGCCTGGGCCACAGAGCAAGGTCCTCCAACCCTATCTCAAAAAACAAAGACATTAAATTTCCTTGATTAATTTGTTCACTTAATTTTTTCTTGACGAATGTGAAGGCAATTGAGATTCATAGTAGATTCTGTGTCCTTTGCTTGCAAGGCAGTGTTTGACTGTACAAAAATAAGACATTTTCATATTAGAAATACAGTTTTATAACTTTCTCTGGTTCCAATTAATGGGTTTAATTACCTTTGCAAATTAATTTAATGTTACTTTTTTTTTTTTTTTTTTTTTGAGATCGGGTCTCACTCTCACCCAGGCTGAAGCGTGGCATGATCTTGACTCACTGCAGCCTCGATCTCCCAGGCTTAAGTGATCCTCTTGCCTCAGCCTCCAGGGTATCTGGGACTACAGGCATCCACTACCACACCTGGCTAATTTTTTGTTTGAATTTTAGTAGAGATAGGGTCTTGCTGTGTTGCCCAGACTGGCCTCAAACTCCTGTCCTTAAGTGATCCTTCTGCTTTGGCCTCCTAAAGTGTTGGGATTACAGGCATGAGCCACTGTGCCCAACTAGATTTTTTTTTTTTTTTTAAAGAAAGAGTCTTGCTCTGTTGCCCAGGCTGGAGTGCATTGGCATGGTCTTGGCTCACTGCAGCCTCCACCTCCCGGGTTCAAGCGATTCTCTTGCCTCAGTTTCCTGAGTAGCTGGGATTACAGGTGCCTACCACCATGCCCAGCTAATTTTTGTATTTTTTTTTTTAGTAGAGATGGTGTTTCACCACATTGGCCAGGCTGGTCTTGAACTCCTAACCTCAGATGATCCACCTGTCTCAGTCTCCCAAAGTGTTAAAATTGCAGGCATGAGCCACTGTGCCCGGCCCCCCTCCTTTTTTTTTAAGACAAACTTTTTACAACCAAAATAATTTTATTAGGACTTGCAAGAGATCAAGAAGGAACTTTCAAAGACTGGTGAAGAAAAATATGTGGAAGAATCTAAAGCCAGCAAGAGATTGACGAAAAGGGTACAGCAGATGATCGGTCAGATCGACGGCTTGATCTCGCAGCTGGAGATGGACCAGCAGGCCGGCAAGCTGGCCCTGGCCGAGGGCGTACCCACAGGGTGAGTCGGGTGGCAGGTGTGGGAGAGGGATCGGGACTCATGCAGGGAGGCTGTTCACTTTGTTGCATCTGAGCTGGGCCCTTCTGGTTCCAAAGGGCATATCTTGGCCTCTGCCTGGCTGCCTCTCCAACTTTGACCCAGCAGTCCCAGCCAGGGAGCCTCTGGGCATCTCAGTCTTCGCATCCGAGAGCAGTTCGTACCTTCCTGGCCCGTCTTCCTCTCCCACAGCCCTCTCCCTTCCCACTCCAGCCTCAACCTCTCTCTTGCTTCTCCTTCTCCGTGACCCCATCTCAGTAGCGACACCAGCTCAGGCCAGTGGCTTTCTCTGTGCCCCGCATGTCCCGGCTTCCTCCCACAGGGTCTGAGGGAGCCGCCATTGTGTGAGTCCCTTTTGGGTGAATGAAAACAGCTGTTCGGTGACAGCTGGTGTCCTGCAGGCTCCAAATCTCCATCCCACACCCACAGCGTTGCAGGCGGGCTGCCCGTGGCACCCTGCTCATGTTCTTGTTCCTGCTCTTGGAGGCCCTCGCCTGCCCAGGGCACCACAGCCCGCATGATCATGAGTGCATTGCCAAGTAGCCCCAGGCCTGAGGACACTGCCCAGTCTCCATGGCCCCAGAAGGGCTGCCACCTAGTGGGCAGACATGCCTGTGGAAACCCTGGACCTGGTGGTGTTTCTGTGTTTGTGTCCATGCTGGCTCTGGGACCCCTTGGGGGTGCGAGCTGGAGGTCGCCCGGCTCAGGCGGAGCCACCTGTGTCAGGGCTGACCACTTGCAGCCACAGGTATGGGCGGTGCAGCCCGTGTGGCAGGACGGCTGCCCGTGCCACATGCAGGCTGTGCCCCCACAGGGAGAACGTCATCAGTGTCGCTGAGCTCATCAGCGCCATGAAGCAAGTGAAGCACATTCCCGAAAGCAAGCTGACCAGCCTGGCCGCAGCGCTGGACGACAACAAGGACGGCAAGGTCAACATCGACGACCTCGTCAAGGTGAGCCTCGCGGGGACTGCGCGGCCAGCGGGGTGCTCTGGGGGGACAGAGGGGCTGCTGATGGCACACCTGGCACCCTGTGGGCAGCTGCCCCTCCTGTCGGGGTCAGGTCTGTCACTATGACTGCTCCTTTAAGCTGCTGCTCTGGGAAACATCAGAAGTGATAATTATTATTTGTTTATTGGGTTTTGTTTTTGTTTTGAGATGGAATTTCACTCTTGTTGCCCAGGCTGGAGTGCAGTGCCTCAATCTCGGCTCACCACAACCTCCACTTCCTGGGTCCAAGCAATTCTTCTGCCTCAGCCTCTCAAGTAGCTGGGATTACAGGCATGTGCCACCACACCCGGCTACTTTTGTATTTTTAGTAGAGACAGTGTTTCTCCATGTTGGTCAAGCTGGTCTTGAACTCGCGACCTCAGGTGATCTGCCTGCCTCAGCCTCCCAAAGTGCTGGGATTATAGGCGTGAGCCACCGCGCCCGGCCATAAGTGAGAAATTATTGAGGTAACAAACTCATCAAGTGTTGAGACAACAGACACGCCTAGTGGGCATGCGTCTACTGGACCCCACCCCCAGCTGGTGCAGCTGGTGGCACAGGGGAGCCGGGGGGCGACAGCACCTCTCAGGGGCCCCCAAGGCTGGGCTGAGCTCCCAAGTGTGGCCACTCAGGTTCCAGGGCAGCCCACGAGACCCTGTCCCAGGATCCAGTCTCTGAGGGGAAGCCGGGACTCCAGCCTGAGCTGTGCACGCCCATTTTCCCAATCACTCTGAGGGGAAGCCAGGACTCCAGCCTGAGCTGTGCACGCCCATTTTCCCAATCACTCTGAGGGGAAGCCGGGACTCCAGCCTGAGCTGTGCACGCCCATTTTCCCAGTCACTGACGTCTCTGACGGAAGCTGCCTCGTGGCTCCCCAGTGCGTGCATCAAGTTAGTGATTTTCCAGACATGTTAGAAACATTGGCTGGCTTCTGTCCGTTCGGTTTGGAAGCAAGGATCAGACACATGCTGCAGCCGCTCTTCCCTTCCTTGTTAGTCTGGATGGCAGAGTGCAGACAAGGTCCCTGCATGTCACCACATTCTGCCCTGGGAAGCCGTGGCCCAGGTCCCTGGCCAGAGCAGGAACTTGACCCTGGCAGCCTCACTGTGCTGTCTGCCACCTGCCAAGGCAGCCCCCTGTTTCCTTTATCCTCCCACTCTGAGCCCCCTCCCCAGGGCCTGTGGCATCTCCTGGGGGAATTGGTGCTCTGAGGCCCCTGTGGCCCACAGGCAGCGATTGCGTGTTGCTGCCACCCCAGCCTGGGCAGCTGAGGGCACCAGCCCCGCCTCACTGCTGTAGGGCACAGCCGCCTGAGCCCCTCCCTTTCCCACGCGTGTAGGTGATTGAGCTCGTGGACAAAGAAGATGTTCACATCTCCACCAGCCAGGTGGCTGAGATTGTAGCAACACTGGAGAAAGAGGAGAAGGTGGAGGAGAAGGAGAAGGCCAAGGAGAAGGCGGAGAAGGAGGTCGCAGAGGTGAAGAGCTAGACCCGCTGGCCTGGGCACCCGTCCTCCTGCTGTGCCGCTGCCCTGGTGAGGGCCGTGAGAACGATTGCTTTGTGGTGATTCTTAGTGGCTCATCTAATACTTTGGCTGGAATAAATCGGAGACTTCCATAATCAAGTAAATTTTAATTTTCATCATTCCACGGAAATTCAATCTGTCCAGAATCCCGGAACCCCTCCACAGAATCATGTCTGGATCCACATGGCCTCCTGGATGCAGAGGTAGCGGGCCAGGCCACGCCAGGTTAGGAAGGCGCCCCCTGCGTGTGCCCTCACGTCTCAGCATCTGACTGTGCTGCCCTGTTCCAGGGAGGAGAATGAGGATCACGTGGACTCTGCCACACAGAGCTGGCAGCTGTGCCCACCCTCAGAGGTGTCAGGAGACACAGCCCAGCCTCCTCAGGGCTGGAGATGTCTCCACTCGCCTGTGGACCCTGATTTCTAGATTTCAGCCTCAGTAGACCTGGCTTCCTGCACACTTTCAGTTGGATCTGGAGATGGAAGTGTCCGCCATCTTCGTGGCCTGTGGAAAGTGATGTCTTCCTGCTGGGCGTGCCAGTTCTCACGTAGGCTTTCCTTGTGTGTCGGAGCCCTTTCTTGACTTTATTTTCCCCTCATTATTTAAGCAGTCTGTTGGCACAGTTTTCCCATGCCGGTCTGCCTGCCTCAAGAGCATCTCTGACCCAAGCCGTGCGACTCCGACGCAGCCCTGGCCATGGGGCTCCCTTGGGTGGTGCTTGGGCTGCGTGCCGTGTGGGCTGCAGTGGATTCGCTGTGTCAGGGATGAGCCTGGCTCAGGGTTGGTGGGGCTCTGAAGCACATGCGGGTTCTTTGTAGCTTCTAATTCGAGGTTTAAGGCCGGTGCGCCTGCAGCCGTGCGCCCTTCTCACCTTTTACGGTGTTGCAGGCTCAGGCCCTTGGGCTTCTTTAACAAACAGGCTGGTCACCGAGGCATGAGGATGCGCCACAGGGCATCCCTGGGGGCTTTGAGGGCGACACCTCCAGTGCTAGGGTTTGCTCTGTGCCATCTGGGTGGAGCTGGCAGCCTCCCCGCACTCGGCACTCGGCAGCATGGTCAGGCTGGCCAGGGCATGGGCATGCGGTGTCCCGTGGCCACCTCCACTCTCCTGCCCAGCCGCTGTATCACACTCATCTTTTGAAGGTCAGGTTGGTTCCTGGCAAAAAGGTCCCTCCTGGGGGCCTCCAAGCATAGGATCTGGAAGACAGGAACAGCACAGGCAGCCGGGAGAGCAGCTGCGCTCAGACGAGGCCTTCTCCATTACTCGAAGCTTCTTTTTGTTCAGCCATTAAAGAAACTTGACAAAATAAGAACAGGAGATATTTCTCAATTGTAAACCTTTGCGCAGGGACAGTTGGCTTCTAAAAGCTTTCAGATTTCAATTATTTGAGAAAGCAGTTTGTTTTAGATCCTTAATTAATATTTATGAATTCTCTCATCGTGTGTAAGTAGCCTGGTGTTCATGTGTCTAAGAGTACTTGAGAACAAGCCTTGTAGTTGCTGGGTGTGTGCAGACACCTCCCTGTGAGCTGCATCCTGGCCACCAGCTGCCCCGGCTCATCCTTGTCCTCACTGCCTTCGCCAGGCGCTGTTGACGTGAACAGCCACTGTCCTGGGCAGCCCGTCCCACTGTCCCCTCTGCCCCGGGCTCCGCATGGCCTTGGGAAGCCGGCTTGCCCTCTGGGTGCTGCCGGAGCTTGGCGGTGGGGAAGGCTCTGGTGGGCACCTTTGGCGACTTCCGTGGCATCAGCTATACTCGGATGCAGGCTTCCTTCCTCGTCATCCCACCTTGTCATTCTGTGTGTGTTTTCTGTATGTCCTGACCTTTCTTCGTTGCAGCTAAGAGTGGTGTCTGGTTGCAAATGTAAGCAGTGGTGGGTCCAGAAGTAAGAGCTCTGTGTAATAAGGTTCTTAAAACGTCACTTCTCACACCTGCCCGGGGCCTGACCCTCGGCCTTGGCCTTTTTCAGAACCTGGGATATCTTCGCCTGGTGAGAATGAAACCGGAATTCATGGCCTGGGATTCAGTATTTCCTCTCACTCCAACTAAACACTCCCTTTTTTTTTTTTTTGAGATGGATTCTGGCTTTGTCACCCAGGCTGGAATACAGTGGTACAGTCTTGGCTTATCGTTCCGCCTCTTGGGTTCAAGCGATTCTACTGCCTCAGCCTGCTGAGTAGCTGACATTACAGGCACATGCCACCATACCCAGCCAATTTTTGTTTTTTTGTTAGAGGCGGGGTCACCATGTTGGTCAGGCTGGTCTCAAATTCCTGACATCTGGTTGATCCACCCGCCTCGGTCTCCCAAAGTGCTGGGATTACCGGCATGAGCCACCACACCCGGCCTAAACACTCGATTCTAACGTAGATTCAGGAATTGGCCATGTGGCTTCCAGACTCCTTTTGGAATGTCACAATCTAGATTTTATATTTTAATGAAGGCCACCCAGCGGTGGCTGGCAGTGGTCCCAGTGCTGGCAGGAGCGTGGCAGGAGGAGGCTCTGTCTTCATGCATCCATCAGGGGTCCCAGGGCTAACTCCACCTGAGAGCCCATCCTGGGCTGTGTGAAAAACCTTTTGTAGAAATTGTGTTTTTATTAAAACATCAAATCCGTGTTCCTGTAACAGTGCAGAGTAATAATATTTCTGAACCGTTGGGCACACAAGAGTGAGTGGAACTGGCAGAGCTGTCCACATGGCTGCAAAGGCTGGGCTGTAGGGGCGGGTGTGGCCACGAGGCCAGTTCCAGAAGGAGCCTCGCTGTCCTTGGGGTTGAAGTACCGGGCCCCTCCGTCCATGGGCGCAGCCTTTGGCTTCAAACTTCCTGCTCTTCAGGGAGGGCCTGCAGGCTTGGAGGCCCACGTTCCTGGGAACAGAGTGCCCCCGGCCCGTGGCCCTGTCACCCGGTCAGGCTCTCCCTGCTCTGGGGACCTCAGTGACTTCTTGGGAGTCCTGGGGTTGGGGTTGGGACCATAACTGAGGTGTCACCCGGAAGGACCAGCTCTTCTGAAAGAATCCTCAGGCAGCCGAGGGGAAAGAGGGGGCCAAGTACTACCCGAGGGAGTCCTGGGCAAGGCAGGACTTCAGGCTGCAGCCCAGCCCACAGACAGGGCCCCGATGCCCTGAGGGACAGGTGGTAGCACAGAGCCGCGGAGGGCAGGCTGCAGCCCGCACCTTGGGGTGCTACCTACCTCAGCGTGGCCCGGCCTCGGGAGTGGGTGGAGGGTGCCCGTGGCAGGATGGCAGTGTGGCGTCCGGCACCCGACCCTTCTCGGTGGAAGGAGCCCTCCGACAGGTGCTTTGCCCACACTGGGACCAGGCCCTGTGGGTGCCTCGGGCTTCTTTGCAGCATTGGCTACTGGTTCGTTCACACCAGGGGCCTCCCTCGACCCCTAGGCCCTTATTAATCGGAGGAAATGATGGCCCCACAGCTGGGTGGGGCAGCCCAAAGAGCTGCGAACAAACCAGGCACCGTCGGTGACCCCAGGAGCCACCAGCCATGGGAAGCTGGACCCCCACAAAACGGGTGCCCCTCAGCACCAATCAGCAGAGGGCACAGGCAGGGACCCTGCCAGCCTAGAGGAGGCCCAGCCACTAGAGGGGACCCTGTGGTGGAGGCTCAGCTGTGCTTACAGCGGGGGTCTCTCAGGGCTCACTTTCTCATGGGGCATGGGCAGCAGCTGGGAGAACCCTGGTGGGCCAGCTTTGAGAACCAGACTGGCCAGTGCCCTGCCGTCTGGGGTCTCTAAGGAAGTGCTCTGAGGAGGAGAGTCTGGTCCCCCAGCACCTTCATGGGCCTCTGTGCTCCCAGCGGCCTGGGTCTTTGGTCCCCAGCACCCACTCAGGGTCCCACTGCACCCACCAGAGCTCCACCAGGGCTCCACCAGGGCCCTGGCTAGAGAGGGGCCTGAGGCTGTAGCAGGACCAGCTCCCCAGCCAGCGCTAGGGGGCGCCCCTAGCTTGTGCTCCGAGCCCCCTGTTCTGCCGGCCTGTTGGCCAGGTTCCCCCGCAACCCTGCGGGCCTCTGCCTGTGCCCATCAGGCCAAAATGCGCCTCCCCATCCCGCCACTGTCACCAGGTGTTCCATGGCCAGGCCAGCCTCTGGGACCCAGCCCGGGGTTTCTGGGCAGGTGGGGACATTAGGGATGCAGAACCCTGTGAGGTCACTGCCGCTTCCACCAGGCCTGCAGTGCTCCTACACATGCTTCTCTGAACAGGGTTGGGTTAAACCCTCACCTGCCCAGGAAACAGACCAGGAACTCCCCCTGACCTGAAAGGTGAGTTTGGAGCTAGAGTATCTTAGAAGACGGAGTGAAAGTTCATGCAGCCCATGGCTGGGAAACCCTGCTGTCAGCCAGCAGAGGGGAGGAGAGATGAGGAGGACGGCAGAGGGGAGGATACCAGAGGGAGGACAGCAGAGGGAGGAGGACGGCAGAGGGGAGGACGCCAGAGGGAGGAGGACGGCAGAGGGAGGAGGACGGCAGAGGGGAGGACGGCAGAGGGAGGAGGACGGCAGAGGGGAGGACGGCAGAGGGGAGGACGCCAGAGGGAGGAGGACGGCAGAGGGAGGACGCCAGAGGGGAGGACAGCAGAGGGAGGAGGACGGCAGAGGGAGGATGGCAGAGGGAGGAGGACGGCAGGGGGGAGGACACCAGAGGGAGGAGGACACCAGAGGGAGGAGGACACCAGAGGGAGGAGGACGGCAGAGGGAGGACAGCAGAGGGAGGAGGATGGCAGAGGGAGGACAGCAGGGAGGAGGACGGCAGAGGGTAGGACACCAGAGAGAGGAGGACGGCAGGGAGGAGGACACCAGAGGGAGGAGGACGGCAGAGGGAGGACAGCAGAGGGAGGAGGACAGCAGGGGGGAGGACACCAGAGGGAGGAGGACACCAGAGGGAGGAGGACACCAGAGGGAGGAGGACAGCAGAGGGAGGACAGCAGAGGGAGGAGGATGGCAGAGGGAGGACAGCAGAGGGAGGAGGACGGCAGAGGGAGGACAGCAGAGGGAGGAGGATGGCAGAGGGTAGGACACCAGAGAGAGGAGGATGGCAGGGAGGAGGACACCAGAGGGAGGAGGACGGCAGAGGGAGGACAGCAGAGGGAGGAGGACGGCG